>WHWC01000044.1:0-84812 GCA_019426215.1 Buddleja alternifolia | reverse complement strand
TTCGATCCATTTCTCGATTGAACCGGAGGGTAGATAGTACAGCTAGTCCTTAGCTTTGTCAGCTAGTGAAAATGGAAAAGCCCTTAGTTTGATTTGGTCTTTAGTGACATTCCTTGGTTTCATCGTTGAACAGACCACATGGAATTCTTTCAAGTGTTTGTGGGGATCTTCTTGATAGGTGTGAGATTTACATGTTTGAAAGCCTCATATTTATGTTATTTACGTTGTTCTATGCATGATTTATGCCATACATGCGGTTAATTGGTGTGCTTATTGAGTAAAAGTGGAAAATCATTGCAATTGAGAGAAACTGGATAGAAATTCAGATTTTCAGAGTATTTATAGATGGAATTTGACAAATGTTTCTTCTATAAAGTCGTAGATCTCTGTCTCAACATCACGTGGCAACTTGAATCACCCAAATCGGAGATTTTTGGAAAAAGTTATGAAGGAAACAAGATTTCTGCGCAGAAGGCAAAATGTTTCTGTTTCCAACGTACGGACGTTGGTTCTAACGGGAAAAATAGCAGATTTTTGAAAATTTCCAATTCTAATTCAAGTTGGAGTCTTCCCCTCCACCCTTAGATATATTAGATCAGTTCTCTAGGGTTAAGAGACGAAAATACACATAGAATAGAGCCCTAATGGGGTTTGGACATAGTTTTTACATATTCATGAAGATTTTCGAAAGCCCTTGAAGGTGAAGAAATCAAGAAGTATGGAAGAGATGAAGATCGAAGTTCAACCATCAAAAATACGAGGGAGTTTCTTAGATTTAGATTTATTTTTGTCTATGAATATGAATCTTAATTTAAGTTTCTATCTTTTATCTTTTATGATGAATTAGATTCTTCGAACTAAGGCCATGTTGAGGCTAAATTATGATATTTGAGTTATAAATTGTATTTTTCATATTAATTCTATTGTTGCTTTGTGTATTGATTTTGTGCTGTAATTCCAATCATATGTTTGATCACCATATGCTTGCTAATTAGCCTAGTTTATGATTCGAGAGAATATAAGTTAGGGTTCAAAGAAATCATCACATCATCCGAAAAACATGAGGAATTGCTCCTAGAGATAGGTATAGATTTCCGGGTGCAGTTAGCCGGATTTATCCGGGAAAATTCTAAAATGTGAATGCATGGCTAATGATTTGATTCTCGGATAGACATATTTAGAGAACCGTCACGTAGTCATAGGATTATTACAGCCGAGAGATCGGGTAGTAGTTAATTAAGGAGTTTCCACCAAAGCAACATTAGTCTAATAATATGAAAACGTGATTTTAAACAAGAATTAATTAATTTATGCCAACACATGTGTCTTAGTTGCTCTCTTCTATAGCTATCTTGATTTCGACATCTTGTTTCTTGTATCTTACTTCCAAGTATTTTAGTTAATTCTTGTTTTAGTTTATTTTATTGTTTTTTAAAAATGTTTAAATCTTTAGTTTTAGTTTAATTATTGCTTGCTTTAAATTCAACAAGTCTAAAATACAAGTCTCTGTGGGATCGACAATCCGGACTTAAAAAATCTACTTTATTACTACACACGACCTGTCCACTTGCTGTGCAAACACGTAAGGATTTCTCGTGTCAAGTTTTTGGCGCCGCTGCCGAGGACTTGTTTTTTTTTAATTTTTGTTTTTATTGCAAGTTTTTATAATTTTTGTTTTATATTTATTTTTGCTTTAGTTTTTTTGTTTTAATTCTAATTCCAATAAATGGCAGGAAATCTTCCATTTCTGACCCCGGAGCAACGAGAATGGTTTCTAGGACTCATTCAGGTTATGCAACTCACTCTCGAGGATTTGGATTGTCGAAGAAATAGGCAATGGGTGTTCGACGTCATTCAAGTATGTTATGCACAAGGGTTCTTTCCACAACATTGCCAAGTGAGAATTCCTACTCCGGAGGAACAACTCGATAACACTATTGGAGAGCTCCGCCTTACATTGATGGAAGTATCTCGGGAAATAAAGGAGACTAATTATCAACTCGGGCAACTATTGAGCAAAATGTCTGAAGAAGCACCGGAGTCATGGCCAAGTCACACTGAGAGCAATATAGAGGGGCAATGCACTGACGTGACAGTGAGAGAAGATGATGAATGGGAAAATGAACGGATCTCTCCCACAGAATTACACCCGAACGAGCGCCAAAAGTGTAGCAGAGTTAGAAGCATTACTGTATGGCACGTTTGAATGTGTAGAACTAGAAACTCCCACTTCCAAGCCTTCCACTCCTACAGCTTCTCAACCGGTTGAAGATTCTCCACCATCTTCCCTCTCCACAAGTAAATCGGTATTTGATGTCGACGATGGTAAGTTGTCATTGAATGTAGGAGATGATATGGTTAATTTTGATAGCTATGAGGTTTTTGAGCATCCATTTGATTTTGATTTGTCTTTACACATTGATGCTTTTGATCCTTTTAGTGTTGAGCAATGTCAGGAGAAACGAGCCAATGATCTCTACATCCGTACATCGCGGACTTCAAGTATGTCAAAGTGACGGGTGAAGAACAACGAGACATTGTCTCTAACTTGGAAGAGAGTCCACACCACCATCCGAAGCATGGGGAAGAAAGGGAAATAGAGGTGTTGAGGGACCATAAAAGAATTCGTGAGTGGATGATTTCTTGGTCTCAACCTAGGGTATTTATCACACACGATGGGCCAATCCTCAATACCAATGGCCAAAGATGGAATCGATACCCGAGAGTGGATTGGAGAACAAACAATGCGCTTATACGTAAACCTCCTTGAGCCAACTCTGTAAAGTCAAGCTAGTGACTTTAAAAGAGAGCTTCTTGGGAGGCAACCCAAGTTTATAAGTTTTTCTTTCATCTTTTGTTTTTGTGTGTTTCTTGTTTTGCTTAGTTTTTAGGTTTTCTTTCTATTTTGGTGTTTTTTTTTAACATGCACTTTTGGCATGTATTCCTTTATGCTTGATGTTTTGGTTTGTTTTGAGTATGTTGAGCATGATTAGTATCCGGTTCCCTTCACTTTGGTTTGAGATGTTTGATTTTGATGATTTGAGCTGGAAAGACACACTTGTGGATAAAGGATTGTTTTTCAGCATCCTTGGTTGTGAGTTTACTCTTATACCCTTATTTTGCGCTTTTATGTGAGACAACATTGAGGACAATGTTGAGTTTAAGTTTGGGGGTGTATGTGGGTAGTACTTTGTGCTTTTAATACATTCATATCACGTGTTCCTAGTTTGGCTCAAGTTTGGGGAAATTTATATGCTATCATGTTTGGATGCTTTTATGTTGAGAAAATCGAGCATGAATTTTTATTTTTTTTTAGTTCCCAATTGTTGCAATGAAACTGATTAACCTGAATTTGATGGCATAATGTCATGACTTATATTTGAATTTAATGGAAAATACACATATCTTTACTTTGCTCGTGGGACCCTAGATTAAAGTAGATTGTCCTTAGATGAATCACAAATGCACGACAAGTCGAGGGTAGAGGAGTTAAGTGGATAATCATTCTGAAACACTTAAGGAATTTCTCCCGAAAATATTGACTTAGATTTTTCTTAGGGTCATGAGTTGAGTAGTTGCTTCATATGCCTGCCTAATAATTAATGAATAAGGTTGATGATAATTGGTATGACTACAAAGTCAGGCTAATATGTACTGGAGGTGAAAAGCTACATACCTATAAACTGTACTATTAAGCTAATTTGAGCTTTGCTCAAGCCAATTAAAGCTGAAAGTGAATGAAAGGTCTAGTTTTATTTCGTGGCCTCTGGCACTCGAGCGATTAAATCCGTAAGGAGTGTCTGGACACTTAATGTCGTAAAACTATCTAGTTTGGGAGTCATTGATCCAAAGCTCGATACATGGGTGTCATAGAAAGCCTAAGGGAATAGAACATTGCACATGACCTAGCCTTAATGAATTTAAATGGAAGTTTCATGTGAAGTTAAAGTTTAAATGGTTAAGTAGTGAAATGTAAGTGGTTATGAAGTTGTCTATGAGGCTTGTACTTTAGGATTGATCGAAGGTTAGTAGATATGGGAGAAAATCTGAAATTTGGTAAGGGTGCCACTTGACTATAATGCCGTAGACTTACAATCACTACACCCTTTGGAGGTTTATTCGAGTCAAGGTGTAACATGAGCAAGTCTGTGATATGTGTATACAATTGTGGAGCCTTAATGGTCGATTTTGTGCCATTGTTTTCTTGTTGGTTAAGTTAGTTTGTGTTGGTTGGGTGGGGCTGAAAATTTTATGATTTTGTGGATAAATCATTTGCAAACCCTCACGAGACAAAACTCGTCCTCTTTTGGTAAAATTGAGGTTTAACGGCTTGTTGCACATGCTAAGTGCAATCGTTCACTCCACGAAAGTGAGGTTATCCTTTTGTTTTTGTTTTGTTGTTGTGTTTATCTCTTTGGTTGTTGCTTCTTGATCTTATATCTAAATCTTTTTATTGCTCGGGGATGATCAATGTTAAGTTTGGAGGTGTTGATAGGTGTGAGATTTACATGTTTTAAAGCCTCATATTTATGTTATTTACATTGTTTTATGCATGATTTATGCCATACATGCGGTTAATTGGTGTGCTTATTGAGTAAAGGTGGAAAATCATTGCAATTGAGGAAAACTGGATGGAAATGCAGATTTTCTGAGTATTTATAGATGGAATTTGACAAATGTTTCTTCTATAAAGTTGTAGATCTCTGTCTTAGCATCACGTGGCAACTTGAATCACCCAAATCAGAGGTTTTTCGAGAACGTTATGAAGGAAACAAGATTGCTGCGCAGAAGGCAAAATGTTTCTGTTTCCAACGTACGGACGTTGGGTACTTCACGTTCGGACGTTGGTTCTGACGGGAAAAATAGCAGATTTTTGGAAATTTCCAATTCTAATTCAAGTTGGAGTCTTCCCCTCCACCCTTATATATATTAGATCAGTTCTCTAGGGTTAAGAGACGAAAATACACATAGAATAGACCCCTAATGGGGTTTGGACATAGTTTTTACATATTCATGAAGATTTTTGAAAGCCCTTGAAGGTGAAGAAATCAAGAAGCATGAAAGAGATGAAGATCAAAGTTCAACCATAAAAAATACGAGGGAGTTTCTTAGATTTAGATTTATTTTTGTCTATGATTATGAATCTTAATTTAAGTTTCTATCTTTTATCTTTTATGATGAATTAGATTCTTCGAACTAAGGCCATGTTGAGGCTAAATTATGATATTTGAATTATAAATTGTGTTTTTCATATTAATTCTATTGTTGCTTTGTGTATTGATTTTGTGCTGTAATTCCAATCATATGTTTGATC
The DNA here is from genome assembly GCA_019426215.1 of Buddleja alternifolia. NCBI lineage: Eukaryota > Viridiplantae > Streptophyta > Magnoliopsida > Lamiales > Scrophulariaceae > Buddleja > Buddleja alternifolia. Next base: position 79,498 of record WHWC01000044.1, on the reverse strand, counting down.
ACCATATGCTTGCTAATTAGCCTAGTTTATGGTTCGAGAGAATATAAGTTAGGGTTCAAAGAAATCATCACATCATCCGAAAAATATGAGGAATTGCTCCTAGAGATAGGTATAGATTTTCGGGTGCAGTTAGCCGGATTTATCCGGGGAAATTCTAAAACGTGAATGCATGGCTAATGATTTGATTCTTGGATAGACATATTTAGAGAACCGTCACGTAGTCATAGGATTATTACAGCCGAGAGATCGGGTAGTAGTTAATTAAGGAGTTTCCACCAAAGCAACATTAGTCTAATAATATGAAAACGTGATTTTAAACAAGAATTAATTAATTTATGCCAACACATGTGTCTTAGTTGCTCTCTTCTATAGCTATCTTGATTTCGACATCTTGTTTCTTGTATCTTACTTCCAAGTATTTAAGTTAATTCTTGTTTTAGTTTATTTTATTGTTTTTTAAAAATCTTTAAATCTTTAGTTTTAATTTAATTATTGCTTGCTTTCAATTCAAGAAGTCTAAAATACAAGTCTCTGTGGGATCGACAATCCGGACTTAAAAATCCACTTTATTACTACACACGACCTGTCCACTTGCTGTGCAAGCACGTAAGGATTTTTCGTGTCATCTCCTGCAAGACCACGAAAGGTAGGAAGTAAGTGAATAAGACCAGATTTTAATTCAAAATCTACCTCAAGGGTGGGATATTGATTGCTAAGAGGTTGTTGGTTTTGTTTGGCATGGCTAACTCCCTTAAAGTTCTCTCGTTGGCGTTGGCCATGACTTCTAGTTCCTCTTCTGAATCACTAGACGCGTCACTCAATTCCAAAGTTAAGTTCAGTCCTGGAGATGAAGTAGATGGGACTCCTTGAGCACGTTGCTTGGTTCCTTTTCGTAGTCGGCGAGCTGTTTTTTCAATTTCAGGATCGTATTGAAGTTCATTTGCACGAAGAGATCGAGGCATAAAACAGAACAAGCAACAAAAATTAACGCTATAATGAGAAATAAATCTAAGGACACCAATCCCCGGCAACGGCGCCAAAATTTGTTAGGTGTCGAATCCAAACAAAAATAATTCCTACTCCTAAATTTGTAGATAGCGATGAGCAGGGTCGAATCCACAGGGATTGGTTCAGATTTAATTCTCAATAAATGAATAATATAAAAGGGGGAGGGGAGATTTTTAATAATCGATTAAACTAAAATTTACTAAAAATAAGCTAAAAATTAAGAAAAGTAAAATTAAACAAGTAGAAGAAATCAATTTATGGTGAGATTCTAGCCTAAGGAGTTATCTCCGTTTTGATTCAAATAGCTGATCCTTGATGCAAAGATACTTCAATATTCATGAATATATTGGCTATAGTTATTAACAAGCTCTAACAACCTAATTTCTCCTTAATTTATTGATAACCAAAACAAGCTCTTTGACTACTTCTCTTATTGATTAAATAACCCTAAATAAGCTCTTAGGATCTAATTTAACAATAGCATTAAGAAATAGAGAACCATCAATTCTAACCAACAAACTCGCAAGCTCGGTTCATTTAGATTAGATCACATATTCCCATAACAACAATCAAAAACTTGTCCATAATCAGCGTTATTAACTGCCACAAATATTAGAATTGACCAAACAATTACGGATTCGGGATTCTAAATGGCTATATACTATTCCGACAATCAAATAACGGGCCCTTATTATTCAATCAATCATAATAATAATTTCAACAAACATAGAAAATATGCAAATACTCAAAAACAAAGAAGGAAATAAACACAAATTAGATCTCACAACTTTTGTAGAATCAAAACTTCAATAATCCTTGGCTAGAACTTGAGTTTTTAGCAATACATCTTGAAAGAAAGAAAAACGCAGAATTTTCTATCCTTCTCAATGTAAAAAACGTGTAATATGATAATAAAGTGTGGAAGAAGTAGAATAAAATTCCAGCAATATCTATTTATATATGCTTAGACAAAAGACTCCTAACTAAATCAAACTCTAATTCTAATGGAATAAGGAAACTAATTCCTTAATAGAATAAAATACTAATAAGACTCCTAAAAGATAGGAAAGCTCCTAAAAAAATAGAAAGACTCCTACAACTTCATGTGTCTTCTTCTTTTTCTCCATCTTTTTCTTCCTTTTCTTCTTCTTTCAAATTTCACCAATCAAAATAAAAATCATAATAAATATCTATAATTTAAACTCAAATACTAATAAAAGAATAAAGAAAATATATGTGAAATATGCATAAAATGCATACTAACATTATCAATCGCTTGACCCTCATTTGTCTCTTGCGCAGTTGCTGTTTCATTCACAGTTCCAATTTGCTCTTGATGATCATTCTCTTCATGATCATCAGCGATTCTGACAATATTATCATTAGTAACCTCACGAGTAATCTTAGGATTGGGCACAAAGATCTCATCATCCTCATCATCACTATCATCACCAAGATTGATTTGTGACGCTTGTTGGGCGAGATCTTCAATTCCCACATCATCCACATTAACCTTACTCGGTTCTTGGTTAGCATCACTGTTGGTCCCAAGTGGTATACGAAAGGGTCTAGAGGGGGGGGGGGGTTGAATAGACCCTGAAGTCTTTTTCGACTTCTAAAAATTCGTATCACTTTGAGGTATTTGAACGCTCGGAAAGCTTTAAGCGCTGGATGTGGCGCTTGAGAAACGTTAACTTAGACTCGGTGATTTCAACGCTTACCAAAGTAGGGTAGAGTTTAGTCACTAAATCAGGGTTAGCACAGCGGAAGTATTTTATAGCTTAGCGTTCGGTTTGTTAATCGAAAGTAGTCGCTTAGTTGTTTTAAAACTTTATCAGAATGTATGCAATATGAATAGTAAAGCAGTAAAACAATGAATGCTTAAAGAGGTAAATGACACAAGATATTTGTAAGGTTCACTGGGTGATGTAATCCCAGCTACGTCCTTCTTCACCTTTTATCAGGGAGGTTTTCCACTATGATGATTATCGAAGAGTCACACAGAGACTTCTACAAGATAGAGGGAGATTGGATATGATCTCGGAACTCCTTGGTCACACAGATTTTAGCTCCACTAAAGACCTTCTATCCCCTTGCTTCTTTCACTCAGAAATGGTGCAAGTTACCCTTGATCTCGGAACTCCTTGGTCACACAGATTTCAGCTCCAATAGAGATCAACTTCAACAAGCTTCTTTTACACAAAAATATTGCTTGTAAGTCAACCAGCTTTCTCACTCAGATGAAAGGTGTTGATGGTTTTGGTCACGGGTTTGTTTGTTTTTGGAAAGTTCAAACAACTTGGAGATATCTCAATGGTAGTGTAGGTTCTTCTTAAAAAGAGATTTGAGATATGGGTGACTATCTAGGAATGTATTTGAGAAAGCTTAAAAAGATTTCGGCTCTGGAGTGTATAAGCTCTTTTTTAAAACAATTCAGCAACGTTTTGGACCCTTTTTTTTATTTTTACGTCCAGATGTTTTTCTATATCTATCCCTATTGTCCCTTTTGCTGAAAAGGTTATTTATAGATTGTTATGAGATTTTGTCCGTTGGACACAGTTGGAGTCTCGTTTCCCTAAACATTCCATGAATTCTAACAATCCTAACTTTGGGTATATTTAATTGGTTAGGCATGGTCTTGGTTTCATAAATCTGACAGTCTAGGTCAAAGATATGGTTTGCCCATAAGTTGTTGTGCTTATATTTTAATAGCACTTATCCGACTTTTGATGCATCTTGTTTTATTTCCGTTTGGGAATAATTTCCGTTGATTCATGCATCTTTGATAACTTGGGTTTGAATCTTTAGGTTACGCTTAGAGAACTAGGCGTTTGAGCCTTTGGAGTTTTAGGCTTCTTGAAAGTAGTCTTCTTTGTTAATCAGACGCTTGAAGAGGTCACAATCTTTGCCCGATCTTTTAGACGCTTGTCCTTTCACTTTATCTTTGATAGACTCACTCAGAATTCTATCATTGACTTAGTGTTAAGTACTTGGTCTAAGGTCCATAACAAATCTTGAGCGCTGAGTTCGTAACCCGGGATAGTCGTTTAGCGTTTGATGGACGCTTGAGACTAATCTTTATCTTTACTGTTTCTTCAGACGCTTGATCTTCAACTTCATCACTTGGTAGACTCACGCAGAATTCTTCTAGTGATTTAGTATCACATTCTTAGTCTAAACTCTATAAAAATACAAGTCTAGTGAAAAAACACGAGCTTTCAGGCGCTTACATATTTGTTCTATGAAAGCTTTTATACTTTACATTTCTTGGGGTCTAACATGAAATCCTATTTGTCATCATCAAAACATCTAAAATGAAATTCCTAACAATTTCCCCCTTTTTGATGATGGCAATACCTATTTAGTTCAAGCGTTAGATACCTAAAGTATGAGTTAGCTTAGGTTAGTAAGTTAGTTTGAGCTTCAACGAGATGTTTCAGCTGTAAAATGCATTTTATATATATCTTTCATAGTACAAGCATTTTACAACTGAAGTGAAAGAATCATAAGTAAACAAAATCAAGATCGTGATTTGATCTTGTATCTCTTAGTCATTTCAGCACGGATTGCTTCAGTTATCTGATCTTCTAGCGTCATCATCGCTGCATGATCTTTACTGATTATATGTTTGTTTTCTTTTACTTGTCGTGCCTTGAAGGTAATGAGCTGCTTATCCCATTCCTGTGGACTGATGCCTATTTATCGTAAGCAAATTCTAAAGGTTTGGTCAAAGTCAGACATTTTTTGCTCTAAGGCTAAGACTGCTGGATCAGATGGTTCTGGAATTGACGCTCTGAGAAGAGGAATATCAAATTGTTCAAGCAGTGCTCTTGAAGGTAATGGAAGATCTGGATAGAGCATTCTTGGGGTTTCCCTTTTATTGGACGCTCCCACCGAGGTAGGTACCCAAGAAGGATAGGGATACCTTGGCTCTGTACTTAGTGTGAGGAAAGTATCAATATGTTGACGCTTGGATGGTGGAGGAGGATCTTTAGATGTTGAAGATTTCCTCTTTTCTCCCTTCTTTTCCCCCTTATTGCCATCATCAGTCTGTATGAAATGCTGAGTAAGAAGACTGACTTGAGTAGCAATCTGAGCGACAGAGGCTTCAAGAGTGGTCAGACGCTGGTCGAAGTGTTCTTTCATGACCAGTAGTTGAGCGTGATTAGCGTCTGCAAGAGAGGTCTCAAGAGCCGTGAAACGGTGGTTTAGATCATTTGTTAAAGCCACATGACTTGCCTGAGTAGCTGTAGATAGTTGCTGTATTTGAGTGAGGCATTCAGTCATGGACGTTTGAGCGTTGGGAACCGCAGTGCTAACGTGAGGCTTAAAACGGGATGTGTGTTTGAGAGCTTCAATAGGTACTTGATAATTAGGATCAAATACTGTTCCTCGAAGCGCTGGGGCACTGTTGGACTCGGTGGATGCAGTAGAGTCGGATTCAGTTGGACTGGGGGAATTAGGCGCTTGAGGTAATTCTAATAAGCGCTCAGGAGCAGGTAACGTGTCAGCTGGTGCTGCAGTAAATTCTGATTCTATACGGCTAAAGTCCGTAAACCGAAAGTCCAAGCTGGCAAACGGCTCATCTGCATATGGATATGTAGCAGTCTGTAGAAGTTCATTCAAATGTAGAGTGGGGAGATAAGTACCTTGAATGAACGTTCTGATAGGACTATCCAGGGCCCTGATATACATTGGCCCGAGGATATCCAGCACATGAGTGGGAAAGATTTTGGAGGGCGCTTGGCAGATGGAGAATAAGGCATCTGGGCAATAGTGTTGTGAGAAGCCAATTAGCCGATCTGTTAGGAGAGTCGGGAACGTAGAGCCTGTAATACTCTTCCAAGTATGGGTAGATGGCTGAAGCAAGCGCTTGAGTTCTTTCCAGCAGCGACAAAACAAAATCATAGTGACTTAAGACTTCTTGTCGAATAGATGGAAGAAGTGGATATCCTCTGAAAGGATTGATCCGGGAGCCATTCCACTGTCGCAGATTTTCTGTGAAGATTTTGTCGAATAGGGAAACTGGAGGCATAATTGTCATCATGAAAGAAAAGTTGTCTTCACAGTGGCTAGGGGTGAAGTTCAGACAGGACAGGGGAGAAGAACTGCTGGTGGACGCTTGATCAGCAAAGAGTAGAGAAGAGTTAGCCAGTTTGTGCAACGCTTGTCTTAAACGGTGTTCAGGTTGGTGGCGGATCAGAGGCAGCTTCAGAACTGGTCCAAGTCTATGTTGGCGCTGCTTTAGCATGTATCGTGCAAATTTGCTCTTTTTATCATGATCCCTATTCTGAACAGATGGGAGCGCTAACCAACTCTTCAAATTTATACTTGTCACCCATATAAGCTTCAGCCCATTTCACCTCAGTCATGCAATACTCAGTTCCTGCATTAAGTATGGCACGAAATCCGTGGTGATGAATATCACAGATGGATTCAAAACGATACCTGTCTGGTTGGTAGTTAGCGTTCCAGACGCATTCAAAATATGCATCGGCTTCAATTTGAATCATCTCGGTCAGTGAGGCTGGACGCTCACCGGCATGTACTCCTTTATTCTTCCACAAGAGGAGAGGATTAGCTGAGCGCTTGTTTTCCATGCTATTTACCAGTGTTGGGGAGTGAGAATAGCCTTCTCTGTTTAGTAGCCTTTCTGTTGGGTTCACAAGCTTATCCTGACGCTTATAGACTCTGATGTTGTAGTCTCTGAGAGCGAAGCCAGTGGGTTTGCTTGTCCCACAGTCCAGATAATAAGCTAAATCAACATCAGCTCTGGGAGTCTTGCCTCCTTGCCTCTGTGCTTGGAGAGTCACGGAAGTCGGGATGTGTTTGGGAGTCTTCCTGAGTTCAAGGGCTGTGTAATAAGCTTTATCAGCTGGGGTCAATGCTGTGTTAAATAGAGTGTTGCGTACAGCCAGATCAAACTTTATGAGCTTGGCGATATCATTCTCAGCATTGATAAGACTTTCTTCATTATATCCTGTAGGTATGAAGGTTTCTGCGGGCGCTGGAGGGAAATAATCGACGGAGTGATCGATGGTCTTTAAGGGATCCAGCTTGAAGAAATGTCGATGAATCACAACGTCGTTAGCATCGCTCTGACCTTCTGAGCGTGCCTCTGTTGTACTTGGTAATGCAAGCAATGGTTGAACCCCTGGGATTTCAGGTTCATCAAGCTCGAGATTTGTAGATTCGATGGCAGCTTCATGTGCGATGGCCACAATGTGGGCCATATCAACATCCAGATGGACATCAACTGGTGGTTCAAAGGATGATATCGGAATAGCAGCTATGGCTTGGTCGCTTAGTGTCGTGTGTGTAGCCTCAGAAGAAATGGCAGCAGTTGGACGCTTACGTCTCTTGAAGATACGCTTCACATTTACCCCTTCGGCTGGGGACGCTTGAGTCTGTGGAACTGCTGGTTCCCCAAAGTCGATATTTTTGAGGACCTTTTCCAGATCCTTCCGACTAATGAGGGTATAGAGTCCTCGTCTTCTTCATCACTTTTGATAGGTTGAGCCTTGGGCTTTCGAGGAGCCCGTTTCTTTGTGACAGTGGGACGCTTCATATTACGTTTAGCCTTCTCCTCATCTGATGCTGCACGTACACCTTGGCGCTCAGAGAGAGGTCTAGCAGCACCTCCAACTTTGGGTGGATTGAAGAGATTGTTGATGATTCTTGGCCCATAGAACTTATGCTTGGCCACGGTGACTCCTGCTGAAGAGGTGCACTTTGCTCGGAAAATTAGATCACTCAAAACTAGGCCATAAGGTCTGTTTGGAGTGCGTAGACTGTCTCTGAATCTGCTGAATATGTAGGCGCTCCAGTTGATTTTTATCTTGAGCAAGATAGCAGTCATCATCTGGAACTGGGTTGGGTTGATTTTGTCAAAGGTTCCTGACACGCTAAAAGCTAACGTGCTATGATAGCAAGTGCACTAAACGTGTGTAGTAATAAGTGGACAAAAAGTTCGGGTTGTCGAACCACAAGGACTTGAATTCTAGTTAATGATTTTCGATAAAAGATAAGACAATTAAAGTAAAGTGCAAGAAAAAGATTAAACAAACGAAGAACCAAAGAGAAACGTACTATAGATTTAATCTCACGTATGATAAAATGACTAAGGCACATGCTACAACCAAATCTACTCGTCAATATATATATGAGCTACTCTTCGAATTATTAGACTCCTATTGCTTTGGTGGAAACTCCTAAATTAACTATTACCCGATGTCTCGGCACATAATAATCCTATGATTAATTGACGGTTCTCTAAATATGTCTATCCAAGAATCTAATCAAAAATCACGCATTAACGTTCTAGAGCTTCCCCGAACGAATCCGGCTAACAACACCCAGGAATCTTTACCTATTTCTAGGGCAATCCCTCATTTGTTTCGGATGATGTGTTAATTCTCTTGCACCCTAATCTATTTTCTCTCGAACAACTAGATTAGGCAAGATAGCAAGCATATGGTGATCAAACACATGATTGGAATAAAAGCATAGAATTAACACACAAAGCAATAGGAGAATTAATACAAAGAGCAACTTCACATATATTGATTCATAAATTTGGCCTTCACATGGTCTTAGTTCTACAATATTAGCCTCTCATCAAAGCCTTAAGAAATCTAATACAAACATATACATACTCATGGAAATAAACATGTAAATGCAAATAATTAAAACTCCCTCAATTGATTGATGATGGATCTTTGCTCTCTTGATCTTCAATCCTTAGCTCCTCTCTCTTTGTTCCCCTCCAAAAGTGATGAAGAAATGGTGATGAATGATGATGAGTGAAAAGTGATGGCCAAAATGCCTCTCTTTCTCTCCTCCTCCAGATGTGTCGGTCAATTGTGCTCAAAAATGCCTTAAGAAGACCACAACAAATCAGCTCCTAGTGTGTGTCTCCCCTAGTGTGTCCTCCACTACTCTTAAAGTGAGTAGTATAAAATTCCCTAAAGTAGATCTATTAAGAAACATACTTATGACATCCCTCTCATACATGTGATGACCTCTTGGCTTTAAATGTTCCATTCCCCCATCAAATGATGATCTTTTGGCTGAAAAGAATCTCAATTCGGGTGTGGACACGCCTAGGCGTGGCATTACGGCGCTTGGGCGCGGGATTCAGAATGCTGAAATTAAATGCAATGTATCCTGCGCAGCAATCGTATTTCATTCATAACTTTCTCCACGAAACTCCGATTTGGATGATTCAAGTCCTCATTTGAAGCTAACACAATGTTCTACAATGTTGTAGAAGGGAACGTCATCCAATTCGGCCTCTAAACATACGGAAATAGCGCTCGAACGTGGAAAGTGGTGTAGATACGACGCTCGGGCGTGGGCAAGATGGCGCCTAGGCGTAGGGGTGCGTAGCAATTTGGCCTGAACTTGTTTTATACGTCATTTTTCATCCCGTTCTTTGATTGTATCCATTTAAGACCTGAAATCACTTAATGCACGAATTAAACGCACATGTGGCAAGAATCAAGCGATAAATGAACCTAAGACATAAACGCAAAGGGGCTTAAAAACACGTAAAAATGCCTCTTATCAACACCCCCACACTTATCAATTGATCGTCCTCGAGCAATAAGAGTTTTAAGATAAGGAAACATCATCAATCAAAGAGAGAAACAAAAAGAAAACTACCTAACTCACTTTCGTGGAGTAAACGGTTGCATTTAGCGAATGCAACAAGCCTTTGAACCTTTTAGTTACCTCAAAGGACGAGTTATAGTCTCGTGAGGGTTTGCAGACGATATACCCACAAAATCGAAAGATTTTCAACCCCGATCACTCAACGTAAATTACAATGATTAATAGCACACAATGGTATGAATTCATCTGTTTAAGCTCATATTACAATATATACACATCACACATTTGCTCATGTTACGCCTTAACATTGAAAGATCATCCTAAGGGTGTAGTGTAATAAATCTCAAGTATTATAGTCAAGTGGCATTCTTACCACTTTTCAAACATTAACCCCATATTTATCAACTTTTGATTATTCACATGGTACGAGAATTGAATACAACTTCATAGCCACTTAAAAATTCATCACTTCATTCCACTTTCGGATGTATCTTATGCACTTTCAACTCGAAACATTAGAGGCTAGACCATGTGCAATGTTTGATCCTCTTAGGCTTTCTATGACACCCGTGTAACGAGCTTTAGGCCAATAACTCCTAAACCAGATGGCTTTAGGGTATCAAATGTGGAGACACTCCTAAGGGCTTAATCGCTCGAGTGTCAAAGGCCACAAAATCAAACTAGGTCCTTATTCACTTAACACTTGCATTGGCTTGAGCTTAGCTCAAATTAGCAAAATAGTACAGTATTCTAGGCATAGTGCTCTTCGCCCCCAGTATCTATTAAGCCTGACTTTTTCAGTCATACCAATGTTCAACCTCTTTTTATTATTATTAAGCACACGAAGTTAACGTTCTCAACTCATAACACATGTGAAAATTCTAAGTTGATATTTCCGGGATCATGCCTTTAAGTGTTTCAAAATGATTGCCCACTCAACTCCTCTACCTTCGATTTAGGTGCATATGTGAATCATCTTAAGGTTATCTAGTCTAGTTAGGATCCCATAAGCAAGAACGATGTGTATAGCCATTAAAAACCAAATTGATAGAAAACATACCATGTATTCACATTAACCATACTCAATGCCTCAAGTGAAGGTTGAAATTCTATCAAAAAAAATTAAAATTGCACACATTTCACATGTAGAGGTACAGCACCCCCAAACTTGGACCGAAATATGTAAACATGAATCAACATGACTATAATGGATCTAGTATACCATATACCCCCCCCCCCACACTTTAACATTATATTAACATTGTCCCTCAATGTTTGAAAAAAAGAAGGTCAAGTACACGTCACCATGGGGAAGCTGAAAAGCAAACCCGAGTCCACTTAAGGCAATCAATCCACGGATGGCAATCACTGTGTCGATCACTACATAGGAAACAAATGCTAGCCATAACAGAGCATCAACATTGGATAGAATAGAAAAAACAACAAAACAGAACAAAAAAAATGAGAAACATGCATGGAAAAAAATCAAGCATCCAAACATAAACATAAAATATCCAACAACCCACAAAGATATCCAAAAACAAAAGAAACATGCATGGAAATAAAACAAGATAAGCCTAATCGGTGGTGCCAAAACGGTCAATGTAATCCTCATCCGTCCCGCCGAGATCATCCAAATCAATCAACGGGCTACCCTCATCATTATGAGCCTCATCATCACCTCCTTCAGAACGAGAGCACCTGACTCGTGCATATCTGCGCGCTGCTGAGGCGGGGGGTGCGGTAAGGTGGAGGAGCAGAAGAATCAAACGCCCCCAACCGACAAACGCATCATGCTCTACAAAAAGCTGACGGAAATAAGCACAAGTGTCGACATGACCACCCTCATCTCATCTCGCAACTCATCCCTCAATTCATCCTTTATTGTCTAATGGCGGCGGCATCCATAGTGGAAACTGTGGGGAGCTAGTAGACCGGATGAAGACGGGCGAGGCCTCTTGGAAGTAGCTGGTGGTGGAGGAGCCTGGGAGTCGTCATCTACCACGGTGAGATAAGAACCAGAAGCTCAGTACGCTCCATAGGAAATGTGGAACCTTAGCCGCCTTGCATAAAGCTGTGATCAGTGACGGGAGAATGATGGGAATCTTCCGAGTGGGACCTTCTCCCTTTTGCTTAGCCAATTCTTTGTTAATCAACGGCCTAACTCATTCTTCAACTTCCTAAAGTGGTCCTCAAGACTTGTGGATTACCCGGCAAAGTCCACAGCTTTCTTGGACATAATAGCGTAGATGAGGGTGGCCCGTTCCTTGTTTGCCTCTGATCGATTGGTACTCGGTATTAAATTGAATCGGATGAAGTTGAGCCAGAAAGCAGCCTCGGGTAATAGAGCCCTACGGGGACATGGCTTCTCCGGTACCCATTCCCACCCCTCTCGGCCAATAACCCGCAAAATATCCGACAGGCTAACTCGGAGGCGCCCTGCATTGTAAAGAGTGGTGAACTCGCATGTCTGAGGGGTCGGGTGCCTATGCTCTCCCTAATCTGTCTCAACTCATAATTGACATGTTTGCCCAGGACCAAAAGGGTAGTCCCCAGCCATCCTCGTGTCTCAATCTCATCATAAACCCCGGAGCTGAAGAATTCCAGGACCCAAGGAAGATGAATGGCCTCGGGCTTTTGACAGAAAAACTGTAAGCGATGAAACTGTATCAATTCGTGCACAGAGGGCTGTCCCCGGGTGGTTAAATAGTGCTCCTTAATAAGGGTGCGGGGGTGCTCAAACTCTGACACATAATTTGGACTTGGGGGTTTTCAAACGGGTATTATCGGGAGTCTCGGGCTCATTAGAGGAACCCTCACCCACTTTTTTCTTACCCTTGGACGGTCTGTTGGTAGTTCTCGTCATTTGCAACAACAATGATCAACTTCTCAACTACTCAAATCAACCCAAATGCAACCAATCCAATACAACAATCGTCAACGCCCAACAACACACCAAAATCAGAGAGCAACCCACAATCTAGCAACAATCCACGGATTTAACCGATTCCTCAATTCTTTAAGCAATAATCCACAATTTAATCAACAAAATAGCATCCAATTTCAACAACAACAACCCACAAATTCAATTTCAACCCACAATTTGATAACAAAAGATCATCCAATTCAACAACAACAACCCTCAAATTTTTTTTTTTTTTTTATTACGATCCACAAATTCAATAGAAGTCCTCAAACAAAAAAAATTCAATCCACAATCGGATGAAGCCCCAAATAATCCTCAAAATATAATGTAAGGCACCTACTCGTCGTTTATGAATCGGAAATGGAAGAAGGGTAAAGCCAAAACTCACCTTTTTCCCCAAAAATTTTTCGCACCGAGTTGGATGTGAAGGAGAGGCCACTGTGCAGGGAGTGATGTTGATGGAAAGTGGCGGTGAAACACGGTGGAGATGGCCGGAAAAGGTGAGAGTGTCGCCGGAAATTGCTTGGGAGAGGAGTTGTGAAGAGTTTGTGAAGAATTTTGACCGTTTGACCCACAAATTTGTTTAAATCAGAAACGGGCGCCTAAGCGCGCGTGTTTGGACGCCTAGGCGCGCGACACAGCGTACCTGGAATTTTTTACTTGTAATGCCCGCGCCTAGGCGGGCGTTGTTTCGGCGCTTGGGCTCCCCTTTCAGAATCGGGCGCCTAGGCGCCTGTTTTCTCGGCGCTTGGGAGCCCCTTTCAGAATCGGGCGCCTAGGCGCCTGTTTTCTCGGCACTTGGGCGCCCCGTTCGGAAATATTTTGTAAAGAATTTCATTTCCTGTTTCAAAAGGGAAGAGACAAAGCACTTAAAACACAAACTAACAAAGATGTAAGACTAGAAAATAAAGCAACAAACGGGATAATAAGGGAAAAAGAAAAGGAAACGGAAAGAAAACATGGGTTGCCTCCCAAGAAGCGCTAGTTTAGAGTCATTAGCTCGACTGAAAGCGAAGAATCACGAAGGGTCCGCGAGGATGAAGGACTCTTTGTCTCTTGGTCCATCCATCCCTAAGTAAGGTTTTAGACGTTGAGCGTTGACCAAGAAAGTATGTCCTTTATCTGTTGTAAGCTCAACGGCGCCGGATGGATAGACCTGGGAAATCAAAAATGGGCCCGACCATCGAGACTTAAGCTTCCCGAGGAAGAATCGGAGTCAAGAGTTGTATAGCAACACCCGCTCTCCCTTGTAGAATTCCCGGGGGAGAATATGTTTGTCATGCCACATTTTGGTCCGCTCCTTATAGAATTTTGCGTTCTCATAGGCAAGATGATGCCATTCTTCGAGCTCGTTGAGTTGTAGCAAACGTTGTGTACCTACACTTTGAGAGTCAAAATTTAGAAACTTAATGGCCCAATAAGCACGATGCTCGAGTTCAACGGGCAAGTGACATGTTTTGCCAAAAACAAGACGATATGGGGACATGCCAATTGGGGTTTTATAGGCGGTCCGATAAGCCCAAAGAGCATCATCCAATTTAAGGGACCAATCCTTTCTTGATGCGTTGACAGTTTTTTCTAAAATACGCTTAATCTCCCTATTCGAGACCTCCACTTGGCCACTAGTTTGTGGGTGGTATGGGTCGAAATTTTATGCTTCACCCCGTACTTGGTCAATAAAAGTTCAAACTGCCTGTTGCAGAAGTGGGTGCCCCCGTCACTAATGATGGCTCGGGAGTTCCAAATCGAGTAAAAATATGCTTCTTCAGAAACGAGTGACAACCCGAGCATCATTAGTAGGCAAGGCCACGACTTCCACCCATTTGGAGACATAGTCTACCGCAACAAGGATATATTTATTTGAACAAGAACTGGGGAAAGGGCCCATGAAATCCACACCCCATACATCAAACAACTCACACTCTAACATGCTATTTAAGGGCGTTTCATGATGTTTAGAGATGTTCCCCATTCGTTGACAGCGATCACAAGATTTGACATAATGATGTGCATCTTTAACAAGAGTAGGCCAGAAGAAACCTGATTGGAGGATCTTAGCTACCGTTTTGGAAGGCCCAAAATGGCCACCTACCGCCATATCATGACAATGAGATAGGATAGCATGCACGTCCGTTTCGGGTATGCAACGTCGAATTAAACCATCTGCACAAACTTTGAATAAAAAGGGTTCGTCCCAAAGATATTGCTTTACATGAGATAGAAATTTCTTCTTTTGATGAAAAGTGATATCCGGGGAAGACGGCCCGTAACAATGTAATTGGCAAAGTTAGCATACCAAGGTGAAATTTTTTCAGAAATAGCAAGGAGGTGTTCATCTGGGAATTCCTCACGAATTGGTGTCTCATCTAACGGATCATTCACTAGCTCTAATCGTGAGAGGTGGTCGGCTACTACATTTTCGGTGCCTTTCTTGTCTTTTATCTCTAAATCAAATTCTTGGAGTAACAAAATCCACCTAAGAAGTCTTGGTTTAGCATCTTTCTTGGCAAGCAAATATTTTAAAGCCGAATGATCGGTGTAAACTATCACTTTGTTTAGCACGAGGTAAGAGTGGAATTTATCGAATGCAAAGACTATGGCGAGTAATTCTTTTTCCGTGGTGGCATAATTCAATTGTGCATCGTTAAGAGTTTTACTAGCATAGTAAATGGTTCGAAATACCTTTTCCTTCCTTTGGCCAAGGACCGCTCCAACCGCGGTGTCACTCGCATCACACATCAATTCGAATGGTAAGCTCCAATCGGGGGATGACATGATAGGGGCGGAAACTAAGCGTTCCTTCAAATCAAGAAAGGCCTGCATACAAGAAGAATTGAAATCAAAAGGTGCATCTTTAACAAGCAAATTAGACAACGGTTTCGCAATTTTAGAGAAATTCAAGATGAATCGCCTATAGAAACCAGCATGCCCGAGGAAACTCCTAACAGCTTTTACCGATGTGGGCGGGGGAAGTTTTTCAATGACCTCAATCTTGGCTTGGTCCACTTCGATCCCTTTTTGAGAGATCTTGTGGCCAAGTACAATCCCCTCCCGGACCATTAAATGGCATTTTTCCCAATTCAAAACAAGGTTGGTTTCTTCACAACGTTTAAGCACAACATTTAGATGAGCAAGACAGATATCAAAAGTTGTTTCGAAAACAGAAAAGTCATCCATAAAAATTTCAAGGAAATCTTCAACCATATCATGAAAAATAGCCATCATGCATCTTTGAAAAGTGGCCGGGCCATTACACAAGCCAAATGGCATCCTTCTATAAGCAAATGTGCCATAAGGACAAGTGAAAGTGGTTTTCTCTTGGTCCTCAGGATCTATGGCAATTTGATTATAGCCGGAGTAACCATCTAGAAAACAATAGAAATCATGCCCGGCTAATCGTTCAAGCATTTGGTCAATAAAGGGGAGGGGGAAATGATCCTTACGTGTGGCATCATTCAACTTACGGTAATCTATACATACACGCCACCCACTAATTATACGAGTTGGGATAAGCTCATTATTCGCATTCTCAATTACCGTTATCCCCCCTTTCTTAGGCACCACTTGGGTAGGGCTCACCCACGCACTATCAGAAATAGGATAGATTATACCTGAGTCGAGCAGTTTAATCACTTCCTTCTTTACTACCTCTTGGATTTGTGGGTTTGATCTCCTTTGGGGTTGGCGTGTAGGCTTGGTGGAGTCCTCCATAAGTATTTTGTGCATACATATCGCTGGACTAATGCCTTTGATGTCCGCAAGTTTCCACCCAAAAGCCCGTTTGTGAGATCTCAACACCGTCATTAATTGCTCTTCTTGTGATCCTGAAAGAGATGAGGAAATGATCAATGGGAGTGTTTCGTCATCGTTCAAGTACACATATTTAAGGTGGGAGGGGAGGGTTTGAGTTCGAGAGAGGGGGGTTCTTCAATAGATGGGCGAGGTGATCCTGACAATGATCTATCAACTTTGATGAATCCTCCCGAATGAGAGGAAGATTTGTACTCCAAGCTTAGAACCTTTTCCACTAGATCATCTTTCTCCGAGTCCACTTGCATGGATTTCATAAGATTCTGTTCGAGAGAATTTTCAATTGTATTGTCCTGTAAATACTCAACAATCAAATGGTCAAATGTATCAATTCGATAACACGAGTCATGATCAATAGGATGTTTAAGGACTTTGTAAACATCAAAGGTAACTTTGTCATCGCCCACATTCAAGGTAAGCTTACCATTAGCAATGTCAATTACCGCCTTACCCGTGGCTAGGAATGGTCTCCCTAGGATTAATGGTACCTCCACATCTTCTTCCATGTCGAGTACTACGAAATCAACGGGAAAATAAAACTTGTCGACTTGGACAATAACATCTTCGATTATCCCCTTCGGCCTCTTGATCGATCGGTCGGCTAGTTGAAGGCTCATTGAGGTCGGCTTGGGATTTCCAAGGCCTAGCTTTTTAAACAGTGAGTATGGAATAAGATTGATGCTGGCCCCCGAGTCACATAACACCTTCTTGAATGATAGGGATCCAATCGTGCATGGGATTGTGAGACTCCCGGGATCTTGGAGCTTAGTTAGCAATTTATTGAGTAATACGGCGGAGCATTCTTCCGTGAGGCACACCGTCTCATTCTCTTCCCACTTCTGCTTGTTGGAGAGTATGTCCTTGAAGAACTTCACATAATTCGGCATTTGGAGAATGGCGTCAATAAACGGAATATTAATTCTCACTTCCCGAAGGATTGCCAAAATTCGAAGAAAGCTCGGATCCATCTCCTTTTTCTTCTTTTTGTGAGCATTTGGGAAGGGGAGACGAACTTCGATAGGGGGAGAAAGCGTTGGATTAGACGGATGAAAACCCACTGAAACAGTAGGCGGCGCCTGGGCGCGTATATCGGCGCCTAGGCGCGGATCTGTTGGCGCCTGCGCGTGCATTTCTGGGCGCTCGGGCGCGGGATGCAGAACATATGCATCTGGCAGGTTTGTGGGTGGCGCCTGGGCGCGTATCTGTAGGCGCCTGGGCGTGCAGGTCGGGGCGCTCGGGCGCGGGAAACAGAAAATTTTGTCCAGAACTGGGTAGATCAGGCGCCTGGGCGTGCATGTCGGGGCGCTCGGGCGCGGATGTACTGGCAGTGTCATTCTCCAATTGTTTGCCACTTCTCAAGGCTATGGCATTGCATTGGGCCTTCGGGTTCTTTTCCGTGTCGCTTGGGAGAGTCCCTGGGGCTCTACCGTTAACCGCATTAGAAAGTTGCCCTACTCGTGTTCGCAAATCCTTCATCTCCATACACATATCCTTTATCATACCCCGAAGTTCGTTGAAAGATGTATCGGACTTTTTCATGTGAGCATCTAGTTTCTCATCGATTGTGGGAGGTCGCATTTGCACTTGACCTTGACCTTGTCCATTGAAATTGCCTTGCCTCGGGGGTGGGTTATTGAAGGGTGGTCGTGGAGTTTGAAAGATCCCCGGTTGTGCGTTCTGTGCGGGGTTGGGCCTTTTTGGAAAATTCTCGGGTATATGAAAGTTCACCCAAGGTTTATTTTGATTCCCCGCATAATTAACATTGCCAACCTCCGGTTCCACGGCTACTACTTCCTCTACTACTTCCTCAATACAAGCAACCTTTTTAGAGGATGAGGCCTCTTCATCGTCGGGGTAAAGCTCGTCTTCTCGGCCAACTGTTCGACTTTGTCCCATACACTTTGACAGTCTAACCCAAGGAGATCTCCTCCCGCACCCGCGTTGAGTCTATGCCGAATACGTGACCTAACCCCATCATAGAAATGGAGTACTTGTTCATTCACCCAAAATTATGATCGGGACATTTACGGAGCATGCCCTTATATCTAGCCCAAGCCTCGGCTAAAGATTCATTGCTCCTTTGCCTAAACCCTTTTATATTACTCCGTAGCTCATTGATTTTTGAGGGTGGAAAGAATTTATTTAAAAAGGCATCGACCAACTCACTCCATGTTGTAATAGATTGTGGAGGTAAGGATTTGTACCATGTTGTCGCCCTATCCTTCAATGAGAAATGGAAGACTCTTAGACGAATCGCATCAAGATCTCGTGGGTGATATTGAATGGTCACAAGAGCCTCATCTATGGTTTCCAAATGAGCGTGTGGTGATTCGTGCGGTTCTCCATAGAAAGGATCTCCTTGCACCATATTAAAAATGTGAGCCGGAATGTGGTAGTTTGGTGTGAAGAAATTAGGCACGACTACGGGCCCCGGAATGGTATGGACCCTAGGTGGTAAGCTACCCCGAACCAACGGGAGTTGTGGAAGAGGTACCGCTTGCATGGCTTGTAGAACACCTTGTAACCACTCCCTAGTTTCCGATGAGTTCATGTCCGGGAAATTTCCATTTGGGTTTTGGTTGAGATTATTGGCCATTTCTCTTGCTCGCCTACTAGTCCTAAGAACTCGTTCAATTTCGGGCTCCAGCTCGTATAGAGGCTTGTTTGAGGAGCGGGTTATGCACCTCAAGAACCTAACAATTAAATACAAGAACAAAATTAGACTAATCACGAAAATAAAAGAAAATCAAGAAATAAACGAAAACTAAGAATTATAAAAAATGTAAACGAAAATAAAAAAAAAACTAAAATAAACAAGTCCCCGGCAACGGCGCCAAAAACTTGACACGCTAAAAGCTAACGTGCTATGATAGCAAGTGCACTAAACGTGTGTAGTAATAAGTGGACAAAAAGTCCGGGTTGTCGAACCACAAGGACTTGAATTCTAGTTAATGATTTTCGATAAAAGATAAGACAATTAAAGTGAAGTGCAAGAAAAAGATTAAACAAACGAAGAACCAAAGAGAAACGTACTATAGATTTAATCTCACGTATGATAAAATGACTAAGGCACATGCTACAACCGAATCTACTCGTCAATATATATGAGCTACTCTTCGAATTATTAGACTCCTATTGCTTTGGTGGAAACTCCTAAATTAACTATTACCCGATGTCTCGGCACATAATAATCCTATGATTAATTGACGGTTCTCTAAATATGTCTATCCGAGAATCTAATCAAAAATCACGCATTAACGTTCTAGAGCTTCCTCGAACGAATCCGGCTAACAACACCCGGGAATCTTTACCTATTTCTAGGGCAATCCCTCATTTGTTTCGGATGATGTGTTAATTCTCTTGCACCCTAATCTATTTTCTCTCGAACAACTAGATTAGGCAAGATAGCAAGCATATGGTGATCAAACACATGATTGGAATAAAAGCATAGAATTAACACACAAAGCAATAGGAGAATTAATACAAAGAGCAACTTCACATATATTGATTCATAAATTTGGCCTTCACATGGCCTTAGTTCTACAATATTAGCCTCTCATCAAAGCCTTAAGAAAATCTAATACAAACATATACATACTCATGGAAATAAACATGTAAATGCAAATAATTAAAACTCCCTCAATTGATTGATGATGGATCTTTGCTCTCTTGATCTTCAATCCTTAGCTCCTCTCTCTTTGTTCCCCTCCAAAAGTGATGAAGAAATGGTGATGAATGATGATGAGTGAAAAGTGATGGCCAAAATGCCTCTCTTTCTCTCCTCCTCCAAGATGTGTCGGTCAATTGTGCTCAAAAATGCCTTAAGAAGACCACAACAAATCAGCTCCTAGTGTGTGTCTCCCCTAGTGTGTCCTCCACTACTCTTAAAGTGAGTAGTATAAAATTCCCTAAAGTAGATCTATTAAGAAACATACTTATGACATCCCTCTCATACATGTGATGACCTCTTGGCTTTAAATGTTCCATTCCTCCATCAAATGATGATCTTTTGGCTGAAAAGAATCTCAATTCGGGTGTGGACACGCCTAGGCGTGGCATTACGGCGCTTGGGCGCGGGATTCAGAATGCTGAAATTAAATGCAATGTATCCTGCGCAGAAATCGTATTTCATTCATAACTTTCTCCACGAAACTCCGATTTGGATGATTCAAGTCCTCATTTGAAGCTAACACAAAGTTCTACAACGTTGTAGAAGGGAACTTCATCCAATTCGGCCTCTAAACATACGTAAATAGCGCTCGAACGTGGAAAGTGGTGTAGATACGGCGCTCGGGCGTGGGCAAGATGGCGCCTAGGCGTAGGGGTGTGTAGCAATTTGGCCTAAACTTGTTTTATACGTCATTTTTCATCCCGTTCTTTGATTGTATCCATTTAAGACCTGAAATCACTTAATGCACGAATTAAACGCACATGTGGCAAGAATCAAGCGATAAATGAACCTAAGACATAAACGCAAAGGGGCTTAAAAACACGTAAAAATGCCTCTTATCAGTTCCCACTCTGCATTCAATGTTTTTACTACAGAAGTCAGCTAGGACTCGATACCTGTTCACTATATCTTTCTTCTCAAAGTACGGTTTGTATGGAACACCATCGTAGGCGCTAATCTGAGTCCAGACTTCTTGAATTTGTTCCTCAGTGATAGTGTCTAAAGTTGCTCCGTCATTAGGTAGAGAGAAATTCTGGGCAATAGAGGCCGCAGAGAGAGTGAACGTCTTTGATTCCGTCTTGGGGACGGGAAACAAACAGGTGATAGTAGTCTCATCGTCAGACAATTTAGCATTTCGCCAGAAAAATTCTAGTTCTTCAGGAAACATGTACGAGTGTTTGGTGAGAAATTTCTGAAGCCCAGCCTCTGCTACAGAGTCCATCACTTCCGTTAAATCAATTTGGGGGTTTTCATAGAGAAACTTCCAATCGATTATAAGGCCTTCAGTGACCTTAACAACAACTTCAGTGGTTCCAGCAGTAGCTTTCTTGGGTGCCATTAGTGAGAAGTAGACAGAGATTAAGAATGAAAATTTTGTTTTGAGAGAGAGAGATTTTTCTTGTACGAATGAAAGAGAGTATAAGAGAGATTATGTTCTGCAGAGAGTGTGTTTTGAAATACTACAATTTGAATTTTTTTTTTTTTTTTTTTGTGTTTGAAGGTTGAGATGTTGACACGTGGAGGAGTATAAATCTCAGCCATTAAAATACGACTGTGGATGTGAATTTAGATTTAATAAGCACGGTTACTTTTAGTAACAACCACATATACTATTTTGACGTCCGATCAAAAGTTTGAAACAGTGACTTTTGATATACTAAGAGTGATACGTGTGCCCATGAAAAGCGGACACGTATTTTATGAAAACTGTTCGGGAACCATAATTTTGAAC
This sequence comes from Buddleja alternifolia, assembly GCA_019426215.1. Classification (NCBI taxonomy): domain Eukaryota; kingdom Viridiplantae; phylum Streptophyta; class Magnoliopsida; order Lamiales; family Scrophulariaceae; genus Buddleja; species Buddleja alternifolia. Next base: position 57,739 of record WHWC01000044.1, on the reverse strand, counting down.
AACTATTCAAATACCCGCCAAAAAATTTGTTAAAGCGTCCGGACCTATTCAGAAGAGAATGACGCTTGAAACAATTCATTGTTATGTTGACGCTTGAGAATCTTGAGGTTCTCTTTCAAGTAACATTTTGTGCTTTAGCGGTCATCGTAACATATAGAATTATTCTTTTCAGGGTGTGTATGAGGACACAGTTTCCCAGTACTTATCATTATGTCTTGGTAGTAGTGTTTTACTTTTGGTTTAAAATATTCAGCGCTGGTTGTATTCGTCTAAGATACATGGTAATTGTACTGACGCGTGTACATGTGCTGAACCATCTTTGAAAAACGTGATGAGTACCCATGGGTTTTCTTGAGCGAAAGGTGAGGAATGTCAAGTCAGCATTAATTGCATTGATTGACTAATCCACTTTCTCGTTTTAGCGTAGGGTAATGTACGCTTGCTTTTAAAGGATTTGTTTTTTACTAAGCGCTTTAGCTGGGAATAAAGCTAAGCGTTTAGTTTATTTTGAAAGAAGTGCAGACGCTAAGAAAGATTTGTGTAATAAGCGTCAAAATGATTTAAGTGTATGGTGCTAAGTGCGTATGACCGATGCAAGGGAAAACATTTTTGGTCATATTCACTTAAGTATAGTTAGCTCTTTTAAGGTTCCCCCTATGTAGGTTCCCCATAAATTACATAAAATAAAGTGAATTCCCCCTAAATTTCATGCCTAACAAAAGTATGATGTTTCGAATGATTAAGCATTTAGATCAATCATACCTAGTTCACTTCTTAAAGTGAGAAAACGTTGTTCGTTAAGCGCTTTGGTGAAGATATCTGCCAGTTGCTTTTCTGTACCAATGAAGTGCATGGAGATATCTTTCTTTTGAACGTGGTCACGTAGAAAGTGATAGCGAATGTCAATGTGTTTGGTTCTAGAGTGAAGAACTGGACTTTGAGTCATTGCTAAGACGCTTTGATTGTCACAATGGATAGGAGTTGGATCTAGGATTATTCCATAATCTCTAAGTTGTTGCCTCATCCAAAGGATCTGTGCACAACAGCTTCCAGCGGCTACATACTCAGCTTCAGCGGTGGAAGTAGCGATGGACTGTTGCTTCTTACTATGCCATGAAATTAGTCTATCACCTAGAAATTGACATGTTCCACTAGTACTTTTTCTATCTATTTTGTATCCTGCAAAATCTGCATCTGAATAACCAATTAGTTCAAAAGGAGAATCCCTAGGATACCATAAGCCCACATTTTGTGTGTCTTTTAGGTACTTAAGGATCCTTTTAGCAGCAATTAAGTGTGATTCTCTAGGATCAGCTTGAAATCGTGCACACATGCATACTGAGAACATAATATCAGGTCTACTAGCTGTAAGATAAAGAAGTGATCCAATAATACCTCTATAGTTAGTGATATCAATTTTCTTTCCATTATCATCTCTATCTAGCTTAAGCGTTTGGCTCATTGGAATTTTTGAAGGTGATGCATTTTCCATACCAAATTTTTTGATCATATCTCTAGTATATTTAGTTTGGTTTATGAATATGCCATTAGGGAGTTGTTTAACTTGTAATCCTAGGTAGAAAGTTAATTCACCCATCATGCTCATTTCAAATTGATCTTGCATCATCTTCGAAAATTTCTCACATAGACGCTTATTGGTAGATCCAAATATAATATCATCAACACAAATTTGAACTAGGATAATATCTCCATTATGGGTAATTTTGAATAACGTTGTGTCAACGCTGCCTTTTGAAAAGCCTTTACCTATAAGGAAGATAGAAAGAGTGTCATACCATGCTCTTGGTGCTTGTTTAAGACCATAAAGTGCCTTGTCCAATTTGTAAACCATGCTTTTCCCATGGTTGTTGATGAATCCTGGTGGTTGCTCCACATATACTTCTTCTTGGAGTTTACCATTCAGAAATGCACTCTTTACGTCCATTTGATACACTGTAAATTTGTTAAATGCTGCAAACGCTAGAAACATGCGGATTGCTTCAAGACGGGCAACTGGAGCGTATGTTTCATCAAAGTCGATGTCCTCTTCTTGACAGTATCCCTGAGCTACGAGTCTGGCTTTGTTTCTAATCACAATCCCATTCTCATCCATTTTGTTTCTATAGACCCATCTAGTTCCAATGACCCCTTGGTGGGTTGGTCTTGGTACTAGCGTCCATACCTCATTTCTTTCAAATTGGTTTAGCTCTTCTTGCATGGCTTCTATCCAACTTGGATCGTTAAGCGCTTCATCCACTTTCTTTGGTTCCATTTGAGATAGGAAGCTTGCAAACATGGCCTCATTTATTGTAGCGGCTCTTGTTCTAACAGGTGCTCCAATATCTCCAATAATCAGTTCTGGTGGATGGTCTCTGAGCCATTTTCTGTCTGGTTGGAACGGGTTAAGAGATTGATCTAACGTTTGATTAAACTGTGCAGGCGCTTGACCAATTCCTTGCGTAGGCGCTTCAGTGTTTATAGTTTGAGTTTGCTCTTGATGAACATTCCCTTCATGATCATCAGCGTTTCTTGCAATGTCATCATTGATGTCTTTACGAGTAGTCTTAGGATTAGGTACAATGATTTCATTATCTTCATCAATATCACTATCATCACACAGATTGATTTGTGACGCTTGTTGAGATAAATCTTCAATTCCTGCATCATTAGTATTAACCTTACTCGGTTCTTGGTTAGCATCATCAAACACAACATGAATGGATTCTTCAACCTTCGATTTGATCTTATTTAAGATGCGAAAGCTCTTTCCATTTTTGGCGTAACCTAGAAAGATTCCTTCATTTGCTTTAGGATCAAATGTCTTTAGGCTTTGGGAACCATTGTTATGAATGAAACATTTTGAACCAAATACATGAAAGTATGAAACATTCGGCTTACGTCCCTTCCATAACTCATATGAAGTCTTTTCATGTTGCTTGTTGATCATACACCGGTTCTGAGTGTAGCAAGCAGTGTTGATAGCTTCGGCCCAAAACCTTTGAGGCAGCTTAGACTCGCCTAACATAGTCGTAGCGGCTTCTTTAAGCGTTCTGTTTCGTCGTTCAGCAACTCCATTTTGTTGAGGTGTTCTAGGTGCTGAATACTCATGAAGTATTCCAAAGTCTTTACAAAATTTCTCAACAATATGGTTAGTAAATTCAGTTCCTCTATCACTTCTAATTCTTGTCACTTTTAGATCTTTTGAGTTTTGTAGTTGACGAATTAGAGAGGTGAGCTTGGCACTAGTTTCATCTTTAGATGCTAAAAATTCTACCCATGTATAGCGTGAGAAATCATCAACTATTACTAGTGAATACTCTTTACCACTAACGCTCATGATTTGAATAGAACCAAACAAATCTAAATGTAGTAATTCAAGTGTTCGAGAGGTCGGTAGATAAAGCTTCTTCTTAAAAGATGATTTAACTTGTTTACCCATTTGACAAGCATCACATAAGCGATCTTTATTAAAGGAACCTTTAGGTAATCCCTCTACGAGATTTAGAGATATTAATTGAGAGATTGTCTTGAAATTGAGGTGATTCATTTTTCTGTGCCATAACCAACCTAATTCGTTTTGATTCTTAGCTACGAAACATGTAGGGTTGTTATCTAATGTTGAATCCCAATCTACTAAGTATACATTGTTTGTTCTTCTTCCTTTTAATTTAGTAGATCCTGTCTTATCATCGATTATCTCGCACAAGTCACTAGAAAATTTAATTTCAAAGCCTTTATCACAGAATTGACTTATGCTTAGGAGATTATGTTTAAGACCCTCAACATAGTATACATCATTGATCATGATGTTCCCCCTATGCATGATACCTATACCTTTAGTTTTACCTTTAGAATTATCACCGAATATAACTTGAGGACCATTGATTGCACGATAGTTGATCAAGAGATCCTTTGTTCCAGTCATGTGTCTCGACGACCCACTATCTATGTACCAAATTGAGGTATCGGTGTTGGCTCTAGGTACCTGCATTCAAAGGGCAGTTCTAGTTCTTTTTAGGTACCCATTTTGTTTTGGGTCCTTCTTTGTTAGTAACGTTAGTCTGAATTAGAATCTTCGGAACCCACATTTGCCTTGTCTTCATTTTGGGAAGATTGGCCTTTTTGGGTTTCGGTTTGTGTTGTGTGTGCTCTTTAGGTGTATGGTAATATCCTTGATAATAGCAATAATTACAGTCATAATCATGGTTATCATAGTGTCGATAATATGATCTAGATCTTTGCAGATATTGACATTGATATTTCCTTGACATTGGCTTAGGATGCACTTTTGGTGCTAGACGCTTAGCGTTTGATTTACTTGTAGAAGGTTTTTCCTTAGCCCTTCGAGCGCTTGGATATACTTTCTTTTGTAAATCATTTACTTTGGTCTTTCTTTTGACTGAGCCAGTGTTAGCTTTTTCATTTGGTCTAATACCAATATTCTGAGTCACATTCAGCGTTTGTCTGTTTGAGCTTTCTCCAACAAAGGTTACACCTTTTCCTCTGTTGGTTGATATAACCGCAGACACTTTGGTTTTGTGACCAAATTTATCACAACCTAAACCGGTCTTTTCACCAAATGCTCTGGTTATTTTAGTCACATTATCTAGCGTTCTAGAAGCTTTTGATAATGATGAGATAAGCTGCTCTGATTTAGCAAGTTTAGCGATCAATTCAGCTTCTCTCTTGACTATTATATCAATATCACCTTTTAATTGAATAATTTCACTCTCAAGCGCTTGGTTTTTCTCAATGCACTGTTGCTGAATTTGCAATTCTGCTTTGAGCGTCACTTTGTCGCTTTTGAGTGCTGAGATGATGTAAAGGTGATTTTGAAATATTTTTGCGGCTTCTTGACAATCATTATAATATTCTTTCACTTTGTCAAGTAATTCATCATAAGAAAGAGGATGATGCAGATCAGTGGTTACCTCAGATGGTAAGTCGTTAGATGCTTCATTATCTCTTGCCATGAGACAAATGAATGCTGAATCCTTTGATGGTTCATCATCGCTGCTTTCATCTGATGATTCCAAGTCCTCTTTAGGAGTATAGAGAGGTTCTGATTCTGCTAGCAAGCCTTGTTGTCTTAGATTGCTCCTGAATTGATTTCTATCAGTGTGATCTTGCTTTGTAGGTTTAGACACATTTGGATATGGGCAATTAACTTGGAAGTGCCCTGGTCTCCTGTAGTTGTAACAGAGATTGTTCTTCATCTTTTGTTCGTTTGTTAATCTTGTGGATCGCTGGTTTAACGCTGCAGGCATTGAGAGATCTTGCTGAGAGGGAGTTTGATATTGAATTAGCACTCGGGAGGGAGACGCAGGATAGTGAGGCGCTTGATGTTGTGGTTGTATTTGGGGAGACGCTTGATGTGAATTTTATCCTGGGCGCTTAGGACTGTTTCCCTTCTTTTCATATTTCAGGAATTTCCTGAATCTGTTTAGAAGCGCCAGTTCTTCTTCCTCACTTATATCCGAGCCCTTTTCTTTGATAGATTTTCCTTTGATTGATGCCATTAGCGCTCCAGATTCGATCACTGGATTACTTACTGCATCACTGGCCGAATTCAGCTCAAACTCAAATGCTTTGAGTTCTGAAAAAGCATCTTCTGGAGTTAGGCTGTCCAGATTGTTTGATTCTCTCATTGCAGTTGTTTTCATCAGGAATCTGCTTGGGAGACTTCTAAAGATTTTGACCACTGTTTCTCGATTTTGTAGCTCCATACCCAGAGATGTTAGTTCAGTGACAAGAGCTGTAAACCTCATGTCTAATTGCTCTAGCGTCTCATTAGGTAGCATCTTGAAGCCGTTGAATTTTTCTTTGGCAATTGATAATTTGTTTTCCTTTATTTGTGCTGAGCCACCACAAATAGTAGCCAACTTATCCCAAATTTCTTTAGTTGTATTGCATGATTTAACTTTGTTGAATAAGTTGTCATTGTCACCAATGGCTGTGTATAATGCATTCCGACCGACGTTGTCTAGATTGGCTCGTCGACGCTCATCGGTGGACCATTCTTGTTTGGGCTTCTCCACATAACCGTCAGGTGTTTCTTCTGTGGCTTTGGGCGCTCTGGTGATAACTTTGTATATTTTGATTGGCCCATCTGAAATGATATCACACATTTCATCATCACATGAACACAAATAAGTAAACGCTTTGACCTTCCAAGAGTCATAATTTGACTCGGTCAACTTGGGAACTTTAGAGAATGCCATGAAGAATTTAAAGTAATTTTAAAGCGACTATATATATTAAAAAAAATGGATCTGACCAAGCAGTTACGCTTGGAAACGCTTAGGTTTCAACTTCAACCGCTCTGATACCACTTGTTGGTCCCAAGTGGTATACGAAAGGGTCTAGAAGGGGGGAGGGGGGGTTGAATAGACCCTGAAGTCTTTTTTGACTTCTAAAAATTCGTATCACTTTGAGGTATTTGAACGCTCGGAAAGCTTTAAGCGCTGGATGTGGCGCTTGAGAAACGTTAACTTAGACTCGGTGATTTCAACGCTTACCAAAGTAGGGTAGAGTTTAGTCACTAAATCAGGGTTAGCACAGCAGAAGTATTTTATAGCTTAGCGTTCGGTTTGTTAATCGAAAGTAGTCGCTTAGTTGTTTTAAAACTTTATCAGAATGTATGCAATATGAATAGTAAAGCTGTAAAACAATGAATGCTTAAAGAGGTAAATGACACAAGATATTTGTAAGGTTCACTGGGTGATGTAATCCCAGCTACGTCCTTCTTCTCCTTTTATCAGGGAGGTTTTCCACTATGATGATTATCGAAGAGTCACACAGAGACTTCTACAAGATAGAGGGAGATTGGGTATGATCTCGGAACTCCTTGGTCACACAGATTTCAGCTCCACTAAAGACCTTCTATCCCCTTGCTTCTTTCACTCAGAAATGGTGCAAGTTACCCTTGATCTCGGAACTCCTTGGTCACACAGATTTCAGCTCCACTAAAGACCTTCTATCCCCTTGCTTCTTTCACTCAGAAATGGTGCAAGTTACCCTTGATCTCGGAACTCCTTGGTCACACAGATTTCAGCTCCAATAGAGATCAACTTCGACAAGCTTCTTTTACACAAAAATATTGCTTGTAAGTCAACCAGCTTTCTCACTCAGATGAAAGGTGTTGATGGTTTTGGTCACGGGTTTGTTTGTTTTTGGAAAGTTCAAACAACTTGGAGATATCTCAATGGTAGTGTAGGTTCTTCTTAAAAAGAGATTTGAGATATGGGTGACTATCTAGGAATGTATTTGAGAAAGCTTAAAAAGATTTCGGCTCTGGAGTGTATAAGCTCTTTTTTAAAACAATTCAGCAACGTTTTGGACCCTTTTTTTTATTTTTACGTCCAGATGTTTTTCTATATCTATCCCTATTGTCCCTTTTGCTGAAAAGGTTATTTATAGATTGTTATGAGATTTTGTCCGTTGGACACGGTTGGAGTCTTGTTTCCCTAAACATTCCATGAATTCTGACAATCCTAACTTTGGGTATATGTAATTGGTTAGGCATGGTCTTGGTTTCATAAATCTGACAGTCTAGGTCAAAGATATGGTTTGCCCATAAGTTGTTGTGCTTATATTTTAATAGCACTTATCCGACTTTTGATGCATCTTGTTTTATTTCCGTTTGGGAATAATTTCCGTTGATTCATGCATCTTTGATAACTTGGGTTTGAATCTTCAGGTTACGCTTAGAGAACTAGGCGTTTGAGCCTTTGGAGTTTTAGGCTTCTTGAAAGTAGTCTTCTTTGTTAATCAGACTCGTGGCTCACATCGCCAGACCCGTGGCTCACATCGTATCCCAATTGAGAACAAATGAATGAGATCATTCCAAACCTTTCACGCTGTGAATATCGTACGAGTATAAACCTTTTATTCTTATATCCCGATCAAGTGAGAGTCATGGTTTAGTCAAACTCACAGGGCTTGACCATATGCGTAGCTCATAATGAATCGAGGTCAACGAGTATACGTTCATGTCTAACATAAGTATCTCTTTATGCTTTGGCTAAATTCTTTTAACCTCACTCATTCATGACTGCATAGGATATTTAGCTCATCCACTTATAAGAGAATAGATCCCATTTTGCTAATCAGTTAAGACTGCTACTTGCCTATCAAATCTCACTTCGAGGTCAATCCCACCAAAGGGTGAATTAGATCCAACTACTCTAATGACAGACTTGATGCCACAAGTACATCTTCAACTCGATTTCTCAGGTCTAAGGTTCACGCGTACCTATCACAACTTATCAGTTTCATGATTGACTGTCATTGAGTAAAAACTCATGTGATGAAATCGATGCGAGCCGTGTTTGAACATATCAGTCTAACTAAGATGTCTTTGACATGAGTTCCCACTAACATTTCCATATTTTTTGACTGACACTTTCCCTGTCAAAACTCATATCATACAAGTCTTTATCTAGTATCGATGTCCAGTCAATACTCTCTTAGACTTGCGAACCAGTTTTAAATAATAAGGATCAAACCCTTCTAGTGCCATTATTCCTAACCCATAGGAAGTAGAAGGTTTGCCTTATTATCAAGGACTTTACGTTGTTCATTAAAACCTTACAAATGCCTATAAGAAAACGACAATATATTGCCTTATTACGAAAAGATATTGTTTGGTTACAAGTCAATGCCCTATAAATCTATCCCCTTTATGGCATTTGAGGGCATACACTTTAACAATCTCCCACTTGCACTCAATGCCATTTGCTATGGTATTTAATGTCTATCCCCTTGAGATGTTTTTCTAGCACCGCCTGTGCCAATGGCTTAGTCAATGGATCAGCGACAGTCAGCTGAGGCTATTTTCTGAACATATATTTCTCCTCATGCAACGATCTCTCTTAAGATGTGATATCTCCTCTCAATGTGTTTGGACTTGTTGTGAGACCTAGGTTCCTTTGCCTGCGCTATTGCTCCGGTGTTGTCACAATAAAGTAGGAATGAGAGCTTTAATTCTAGGAACCACTTGAAGTTCTTCTATGAACTTCCTAAGCTAAATAGCCTCTTTAGCTGCCTCAGAGGCAGCTATGTATTCAGCCTCAGTCGTGGAGTCCACGATTGTGCTTTGCTTAGAACTTTTCCCAGTCACTGCCTCACCGTGGAGGGTGAATACGAATCCTTAGGTGGATTTCTGGTCATCGACACCAGATTGAAAATTCGAGTTAGTGTACCCATCCACTCTCACGTTACCACTCCCATAGATGAGAATCATATCCTTGGTTCTCTTCAGATACTTTAGGATATTCTACACAGTTATCCAATGTTCCTTGCCAGGGTTTGCTTGAAATTGACGAACAATGCTTACTGCGTAAGCAATGTCAGGTCCAGTACACATCTTTGAGTACATCAGGCTACCCACTGCAGATGCATAAGGTACAATGCTCATTTCTTTTCTATCTTCCTCACTTTGAGGACACATAGATTTTGAGAGATGTATCTCATGCCTCATTGGCAGGAACCCTTTCTTAGAATCCTCCATCCTATACCTCTTTAAGACCTTTTCTAAGTAAAGAGCTTGAGAGAGCCCTATCATTCTATTTGTTCGATCTCTGTAGATTCGAATGCCTAGAATATAGGTTGCCTCTCCAAAGTCTTTCATGGAGAAAGTACTCGAAAGCCACTTCTTCACAGTGGTGAGCAATCCTATATCATTCCCTATGAGTAATATGTCATCTACATATAACACAAGGAATGTTATCTTGATCCCACTAACCTTCTTGTAAATACATGGCTCATCTCCATTCTTGATGAAGTCAAATCCTTTGATAGCCTCATCAAAACATAGATTCCAGCTACGAGATGCTTGCTTGAGTCCATAAATGGATCTTTCAAGCTTACACACCTTATGAATATCGGCCTCAAATACAAAACCTTTAGGTTGTTCCATATAGATATCCTTTTCTAGGAATCCATTCAGAAAAGCAATTTTCACACCCATTTGCCATATCTCATAGTCTATGTGAGCTGCTATTGCAAGTAAAAACCTTATTGATTTGATCATAGCCACTAGCGAAAAGGTTTCTTGGTAGTCAATTCCTTCTTGCTGACTATACTCTTTCGCCACTAGCTTGGCTCTTGTAGGTGTCAACCTTGCCATCAACAACAATCTTTCTCTTGTAAATCCATTTCCACCCAATTGGTTTTACCCCATCAGGCCGATACACAAGTTTCCAGACTTGGTTTGAATGCATCAAATCGATCTCAGTTCACATAGCTTTATGTCATCTTGTAGCATCCACATCCACCATCGCTTGATCATAAGTGGAGGGATCATCTCCATGTCCCTCCTCTAGTTCAGAATGGAGACCCAGCTTCCTCTATAATAGATATCCATATCGCTCAGGCGGTTGAGGTATCCTACTTGATCTTCGCGGTTGTGGTTGTGTTACAGAAGGTTAGCCGGCATGGCCTAGTCTAAGATGCCAAATCAATCTTTGGTTAATTTCCAGCCTCCTACGTTTCCTTTGTATAGTATTCACAGAACACTCATTCTGGACATTAAGTTAATACTATTCATTTACTAGAGAAGCAAAGCCTACTAATTTATTACCATAATAAATATTGCAATGTTCATCAATAAAACGGAAAGTATAACCAAGTTTAACTAAAATGGGAAAAGAAACAACGTTTTTAAGCCCTTTGGGTAAGACTAAAATATTATCCAGAACTAGTAAATTTCCTGAATTCAAAAGTAATGAGGTAGATCCAATTGCAGTAGTTGCGACGCTTTGGCTGCTGCCAACTCTTATCTTCACCTCATCATTGTCCAACTTCCTTCCTCGTACTAGATCCTGATTCATACAACAAATGTGAGCTGCTCCTTAATCAAGTATCTAAGATCTAGAGAAAATGGTCATAGAATAATAAGTTTCATGAACATAGAATTCTATACCTTGTGTGCTCAGGCTCATGTTTGGACAGTTCCTTCTCCAGTGGCCCAGCTCACCGTAGTGTAGGCATCTATCCGTATTTTGTGTCCCCTTATGCTTGTGATTCACAGGAGCTTTCCCTTTTTCCTTATCGACACCACCCTGAGCTCCAAGCTCACCACTCTGCCTTTTGTTTTTCTTCTTGTTGTTCTTAGCCCTTTTGGGCCCATAAGAGATAACCAATGCAGTTTCTTTTCACTTGGGCTACAATTGAGATTGTGCAGTGATCAATTTGTTCATTAGCCCAGCTAAGTTGCATTCAATCTCGTTGCAATTGAAGTTGACGAAAAATTGAGAAAAAGAATTAGGAAGAAACTGCAAAATAAAATCAGTTTGTAGTGGTGGGACCATTGTAAAATCGAGAGCCTCCAATCTTCTCGATCCTCGAGATCATCTTGAGGACATGATCCTCAACTTTTTCTCCTTCTCTCATTTTGGCTCCGACTTTACTCACCATAGAGCTCGGCCAAATATGCCAAGATAGCCCTCGAAATGGTTATCTTCTCGTGGGACCTCTGAAGCTCATTTGTGATCGAGCTAAGAATGTACTCACGCATTCGGACGTCATCCTTTACCCATTTCTCATGAGCCTGAACTTCTTCCTAGTTGGCACGTGTTCTGGCAGGCGGAGCAGGGATGTCTGTGTCTAACACGTACCCCAATGACTCCATGTTGAGAACAATTCTCAAGTTCCTTAGCCAATCCACGTAGTTGGGTCCAGTAAGGATGTTCTTTTCGAATAAAACGGAAAGTGGGTTGATAGTCATTTTTATTTTTGAGAGAGATTAATCAAATAACTGCAGAAAATAAACCAGACTTAATTAGAAACATGTAACTAAACTAAATCCAAGTTTAAATTCAAGGACTTTGATTTATAACTTGGCTCCCACTATATTTTTCGAGATTCACACTCCCATTGTGAAAAACGAAAGTGATCGTTGTTAATAACTTCGTAGTAGGGATCGAGTTCTTTAATTAATGTAATGGATGACAACCCTTTAACGATATTTGGTCCATTAATTAACTAAAGTGATGTCCAACATCAATCTATCCAATAGATGGTCCAATCATCTTTTTCCCATAATCCACCAAAATCGCAACCCTTTAACGATTTATAGGCTTTGTGGACTAGCTAAGTTTTATTCCCACTAACTCTTCATAATCTAACATTTGAATTTCACCTTGCAATCCTTTAACGATATTTGGGGTGAAATATGCCTCGATTAAGGCATCTAATGCACTTAATAAAATTTTTGAATTAAATCTTGATATATGACCCCCCACTTACTGGGAAGATATCATATACTAGGTTTAAATCTAAACTCTATTAAGTTTAGTGGAGGGAAAGGATGCCTAGCACCGCTTATTAACTTAGTACAATTTTTATTTGGGAGAATTCATGTTCTAATCATTTATCTAAGTCTCAATTTGCACATTATCATATTTATATAGCGCATATTGATAACATACATGCTTCATACAACTAATGAACATGCATCAAAAGCAATAATAAACCAACACATTTATCCCTGGGCTTTTTCTAGAGGGTCCAAGCCAATAGGCTATCAAAAATTAAAAAAGAAAAGCCTAGATATTCTTCTTGGGCTCCAAGCTCCTCTTCTTTTGGATTGATCTCCTCTTAAAGGCCTATTCTATTTCTAACTATTACATGAGATTAATTTAACAACCTATACATAACTCTAGAAATAAAATAAATGGGCTAAAATTCGGCCCTTACAACCCATTAAAAAGAAATACAATCAAATGGAAAACAACCCAAGCCAATGAATAAATGTCACTATCACATAATACATGCTCGCGTTATTTAAAGCAACTATGTTGGTGATTAATTAAAAATTAATTAGTTCAACTAATTAATTTCTTCAATAAAATTCCAAATTTTAATGACACTTCTGATAATAAACCATCTAGTGAGAATTTATTATTTAAATAAATTAATTAATTAAAAATTCTCCAAGAATGATTAATTAATTATTTTACTTAAATAATTAGCATTCAATAAAAACAATTTGGGCTCAATTTCATCAAACATAAATTACCAACCATTAGCATATTTAAATTCAATTAATTAGGCCCAAAACTAATTTATTGATATTTCATAATTTTAAAATGAAAATATTTGCGCTTATTTAATTAAATCTGGGTCATCATTCTTTTGACCCACCCCGATGATTAAAATAGCACAAAAACCCATTTATTTAAAATTAGACTTGAAAAATTTAACCTGACCCGCTACGACCCGGGTCGTTGACCTGGGCCCCCAAAGGCCACTGGGCGCACGGCAATGAGCCTGGTCGTGGGCTGGCCAGGTGCCGTGCACCATGTCAGCTGCGCGCACAGCTTGCACGTCGTGCGTGTCGCACACGTTGTGGGGTTTTTCCTATCCGATTCTCACATAACTTTGATTTTTCAATTCACATATCATCATACTATAACATACATGAATTAAACGCAGAAAAATAATATCCTTAACCATAAAAAATATTCGATTAACATGCTTCAAAAACGCAAAAAACACATAAATCACGTATTCAGTCAAATACGAAAATCAGAGATTGACTCTGATACCACTATTGGGATTTTATCCCATAAATACACGGCGAAAAATTAAAGTTCCCAAGTGGTTCATCTCAATTCGCATATTCAAATTGTGTTTCGAAATATGTACCTAATTCGCGAATTTTAGTTTCTGAACCAGAAATCACGATCTCTTTTGAACAGCAAAATAGTCGCTGTCTCTAAATTGCCATGCCGGAATCAAAAGAAAAAAACCTCTTCTTTTTCCTCCTTGAAATTGGCTAGATGGGGAGAGAGAGAGAGAGAGAGATGGAAGATTATTTTGACTTAGAGAGAAAGTTATGACTTGTGTCCTGTTTTGATTTTCACTAAGTAGTATATTTATACGACTAATGAAAAAAAAATAACCTAAAAACCTAGGCATATGGGCTTCCTCATGGACGCCCACTTAGAGCTTTTTCTAAGCTCTATGCTTAGTCCATTTTAATTTGTTTAATTATATATTTAATTAATATTATTTATCCGATAAATAAATTAATCAAATAATTAATTAAATTCTTGTTAACTCTATAATTAATTTTCTCCAAGAAATTAATTCACATGTCAACTTAATTAATTAATAACATCATACAATGATTAATTAATTAATTAATTAATTTCGATATCCAATATCGAGAATTCTCTTAAGTCAATTTTCATGATTTTTCCTATTCGCAATTCCTTTAAGCGAGACTCTTTCGGTTCGTCTCAAAAGGTAATTGGGAGGAAACCAAGAGGATGTGAGTAACACCTAGCCAGACCGGCGCTCACATCGTATCCCAATTGAGAATGAATGAATGAGATCATTACAAACCTTTCACGCTGTGAATACCGTACGAGTATAAATATTTTATTCTTTTATCACGGTCAAGTGAGAGTCAACGAGTATACCTTCATGTCTAACATGAGTATCTCTTCATGTTTTGGCCAAAGTCTTTTAACCTCACTCATTCATGAATGCATAGGATATTTAGCTCATCCACTTATGAGAGAATAAATCTCATTTTGCTAATCAGTTAAGACTGCTACTTGCTCATCAATTCGCACTTCTAGGTCGGTCCCACCAAAGGGTAAATTGGATCCAACTACTCTAATGAAAGACTTGATGTCACAAGTACATCTTCAACTTAATTCCTTAGGTCTAAGGTTCACGCGTACCTATCACAACTTATTAGTTTCATCATTGACTGTCAGTGAGTGAAAATCCAAGTGATGAAACCGATGCTAGCCATGTTCGAACATATCAGTCTAACTGAGATGTCTATGACATGAGTTCCCACTACCATTCCGATAGTGTTTGACTGTCACTTTCTCTGTCAAAACTCATATTATACAAGTCTTTATCTAGTATCAATGTCCAGTCAATACTGTCTTAGACTTGCGAACCAGTTTTAGATAATAAGGATCAAACCCTTCTACTGTCATTATTCCGAACCAATAGTTAGTAGAAAGTCTGCCTTATTATCAAGGACTTTACGCTGTTTATTAAAACCTTACAAATGCCTGTAAGAAAACAACAATATAATGCCTTATGTTACGAAAAGATATTATTTAGTTACAAGTCAATGCCCTATAAATCTATCCCCTTTATGGCATTTGAGGGCATACACTCTAACATATTAGGGCTGTGAATAGTTCGCGCAGCGGACTGTCACATGCGCAGCCGCCATGCAGCTGCCGTAGCCGGCGACTCCGAGTTGAAATTTTTCAGCAGCTTTTCAAACCACATATTCATGTTCTTGCATTAATTTAAATCCAATATAAAAAACTGATTAATATTCTAAAAATAAATCATGTAATTGTCTAACAATATGGATTTAACTTTCAAAAAATTAAATCTATACATGAAGAATATAATCTACCAATATTTTTCATGAAGAATTAATCACAAACATAAATTTCCAACATATTCATATCGAAAAATCATGAAAAGCCATAAAGTTGGCTTTGATACCGCTGTTGTGAATCCTAGTTCATGCGCAGCGGAAAATTAAAATATATCTGGATTCACAAACGGATCATATTTGCGTTTTAATGATTTTATAAAATAAAAAATCAAATCAAATTTCATCGATTTGCTAAGCTTTTGAAGAATATGAAATCCTTAATCTAAGTGGTGGCAGTAATTCAAAACTCTTGCCTTAATATATCAGGCCGGAAGAACCTTGAAGGAAAAATCCACCACATTTGGCTCTATGGGGGCCGACGACTATTAAGGGAGGGGAGATAGAATTTTTTCTGTTCTTTTCTTTGCTGTCAAGTCACTTATGAGAGTCTTAGGTTTTTCAACTAGGTATCATGTATTTATAAGGAATGATGAGCTTGGAATTAATTAATTATTTTAGACAACCAACTCCCAATATACACGCCTACTTCATCATCTTATTGGCTGCATAAATTCAACTTAGTCCAGTTATTAATTAAGTCCAACATATTTTAATCTAATCAAAATATGATATAATTAATAATCATCTAAACTAAATAATCCAATAATTAATTCAGAATAGGGTGATTATAATAAATACATCTAATTATTTATTATTAATTTATTTCCATTAATCTAATTAATCAAATAACGTTTTTTAGGTGAACTGTAAAGTTATATACTCACAAAAACAAATGTAATACAACCTAAAGGCCCATCTTGACTACTAGTTACAGTAAACTAAGATGCCCTCAAACAAAAACTATACAATCATCATCAACAAATAGCAACTATTGTGTAATTTGATCTATGTATATAGTATATCTAACATTCATCTTCCGGGGGGGGCTGGAGGGTACGGTCGCCCCCCCTCAATTTTGAAAAATTATTTTTTTACCTTACAAAAATTTTTATATTTGAATTTCGCCCCCCCTCAAAGTCGAAAAATATCTTGTTTTTTCCCTTTATTTTGAGTTCGCCCCCCAAAATCCAAAATCCTGTCTATAACCAAAGAGATATAAGAGTATAAAGTATGTCAAAAGTTGTAATTGAACCTAATTTCTTATTATATTTTCCTCCACAAATATTACAAAAGTTGTAATTGAACCCCCCGCACTCCCCTTTTACTCCTTCAACTATCTACCAAAAAAAAGTGTATACCTATATCACAACAATCTCGCCCCCCGTCATTCAAATTCCTGGCTCCGTCCCTGTGTGCAAACAACCTTTATATCTCATTTGCAAATCCCTCTTCAGATTGTTAAAAACAGTCTCCACATCCACAACAATCTGAGTAAATATGCGTTTATTCCTTTCCATCCAGGTACTATAAATGACCCCAGCAAACCCTGCAGCAAGTACTCTTTGTTTAAAAGACCAGGTTCTGAATGCAAATCTTAACCACCTATTCCATCTGGTAAATTCACAAGGCCAGTTCTGAACTTGAAGCCAATTCATCATCCTTTGCAACAATATTTTAGACCACTCACAAGCAAAATATAAGTGCCTAACAGATTCCCTATAAACATCATCTCCACACCACACACAACAACAATCAACCACTTGCACAAATTGACTCAATCGATCTCCAGTTAGCAACCTCTCATGCCTAGCTAGCCAAAATACAAAAGGAATGTTTAGAAATGTAAAAATTATTCCAAACAATACCTGCATCTCGATATGGGGTTCCCTACTACAAAAAGACGCTATTACAGCGCACCTATTACAACGGTTTTTGGAACAAACACTGTAAAAAGTACCTATTACAGCGTTTTGGAAATGACCGCTGTAATAGGTAATTTTGGTTTGAACCTATTACAGCGGTTCGGAGCGAACCGCTATAATAGTCCTATTACAGCGGTTCTACTCGAACAACTGTAATAGGAAGGACCTATTACATCGGTTCTATAGGAACCGCTGCAATAGGTCCTCTAATTTTACTAGAGCCGGCCACCCCCCCCCCCAACTTTCACTTCACTCTCTCACTTTAACTCTCTCTCTCTACTCTACTCTCTCTCACTCCACCACCACCTCCACCTCGACGTCGCACCGCCGCCGCACCTCCTTCTCTCTCTCGATCTCTCTCTCTACTCGGTCTCTCTCTCTCTCTACTCTCTCTCACTCAGTCCACCACCACTTCTCCGCCGCCTCCGACGCTACCACCACCCCGTCGGTCTCTCTCTCTCTTTCTTTATCTCTCCCCTCTCTCTCTATATATATATATGTATGTATATATGTATATGTATATTCTTTATATATATTTGTATAACACTCTCTCTCTCTCTCTAAATGTAGCACCGCCGCCTCCACCGCCGTTTAGCTTGTGCGCTTTTGGGTAAACTTTTTTAATCAAAAAACTATCAAAATGTGTGTGTATTATATTTTTATATACTTATGTATGTTTACGTATGTATATATAACATATATAAGTATAATGTATACATAAGCATATTTGTATATACTTAATTATGTATGTTTACGTATGTATATATATAACATATATAAGTATAATGTATATATAAGAAATATATAGCAATATATATATATATATAAATGTAAGTATGTGTGTGTATACAAATGTATTATATTATAATATACATAGATTAGAATATGTAGCAATATATATATAATATTATTTTGAATATATTAAAACACACACACACATATATATATAAATGTGTGTATTATATTTGTATATACTTATGTATGTAAGTATGTATATATAACATATATAAGTATAATGTATACATAAGCATTTGGTGATTTTGTGATTTAGGGTACATTGATCCAATTGGTGATAAATACTTGTAGTTGTTGGGTTGGTTGGGTTGTTGTGGTTGCAAGATTCGAATTTGGGGAAAGATTAAGTCGAGAACTTGGTAGAAATTTTTGCGTCGTTACTCTGTCAAATTTTTCCTAGAATAATGAGAATGAATCTAACTTCTAACTTATTATTGCCAACTGAATCTACCAAATTTATATGAATCTCACTTTTATAATTTTTGGCTTTTGTAGGTCGATGGCTTCAGATCCTGCTAAAAATTTTCCCGATGAGGATGTACATGCATCAGATGGAGGTACTGACAAGGAGATACGGAGAGGTATCACGGTTATGAGAAAAGTTTACATGGCCAGAAGTAAAGGAATAAAGCTACCTATCGGCTGGAATAACAAAGGCCAACCAATTGACCCGAACAAACAGTTATTTGTTGGTTATATAGGGTGCATGGCTCGACAGAGGGTGTCAATTGTTGAAAATAATTGGCGAAGAGTAGAAAAATCTAGAAAAGAAACAATTTGGAATGCAGTAGCGGTAATTTCGATATTATTATGTTTCTAATTTTTTATTTATTTAATGTTCTCTAAAGTATAATTTCTTATATACTCCGTTGGTTGCTTTTTAGAGCTGGCATTTGATATTGAAGAAGAGAGAAAAAAATACGTACTAGCAGAAGCTGAGAGGCTATTATGTAACTTTAGGACTCTCTTGACTAGAGTGTGGTTACGGGATGATGCTGGAAACATTAATGCAAGCTCACCCCCAAAATATGAGATATCTCAAGATGACTGGACAACATTTGTAAATGGTCGCCTAACTGAGGAGTTCCAGGTAGTCATTTTAATTTACGGTTTCATTTTGTTGGTTATTGCATTTATATTTACCTAATACTTTGATTATTTAATAAACAGCAAATAAGTAGGGGAAATCAGGAAAGAGCGAAGGAACCTGAATATCCTTACAGGAAATCACGTCTTGGACTCGCTCTTGTGGAGCAAATTGAGGTACGTAGTTAAAATAAATCCTTACAGTGAATCCTTATAATTTTTTAAAATAAATTCCTTGTTAATAAATATATATATATATTAATCAAAATACAGATGAATAGAAAAGGGGATGCGGGGTCCGACTGCACAGAGGTGTCACGAGCATACGTGTGGAGGATTGCGCATTCTAATAAAAAGAATGAAATTGATAACGACAATGTTAGAAGAGTAGTGAATGAAATGGTGAGTAATTAATTACTTGTATGTTTGTTTTTAAATACTTTTGAAAGAACAAAGTTTCATTAATTTTTTTTATTTTTTCTCTTGTATTATTACAGGAGAGCATTTCAGAAGAGAATACTAGCCATAATATTGAAAAAGAGAGAAGTCAAAATGATCTTTTGGCTAAAGCTCTTAAAAAAAGGGAACATCCGAGTCACGTCAGGGGTGTTGGCCTTGGGGTCACACAAAGAGAGTATTTTCAGGAGCTAAAATCTGCTAAAGATATGGAGTTGGAAAACTTGAAAAACATGGTGTATGGCCTCTCCCAATCACTATCTTCCTTGCAACGCCGGTTTGACAATATGCAGTCGTCTAACTCGGGTCAGCCACATGAAGATGAGGTGATTTCTTTAAAAGATAGCTGCCCCGAACCTGTTAAAACGCTTCCTGAGGTAATAATTTGAACTTGAGTCTTTAATTATGTAACTTGCGCCTCTCTATTTCTATAAAACACACAAAACTCTCTAATATAATATTGTATATATATATATATATGTAGGTTAAGGCGCCATGTCAATTAGCACTTTCATCACCGTCATATCGTGTGGTGGCTAAAGGACAGATGTTCAATGGAGAATTGGATAGAACACTTCAGAGATGCCCATCACCCACCAACCTTGTGAAAGTGTAAATTGACACCGGGATTGAGAAGAATACACCTCTACCCGTCCCTCTCAACAATGAAGTGATCTCCATTTTTGATGCTTTGGGTACTTATGTTGCTTGGCCTACGAGGCTTGTTATTGTCACTGATGCACCGGTATGTAATTAATAGCTCGCCATTAATAAATTATAACAATTGTTTGAGGTTACTAAATGTACTTTGGGGTGTAGCAGAAATCAAGGACGACGAAGCACTCAGCTGTCAAACTAGCACCTCCATTGGATAAGCCTGCAAGTGAAGGTGACAGATGTGCAGACATTGTATTGGATGGACTCCCACATAACCTTTTAATTCTTGGAAAGTACACGAAGAAAATGTCTAGTAATGCTCAGATCACTGTAAGCATCGAGGAAACAATTATGAATATTGAATATCCAGAGTTTGTAGGGAGGGAGGAGATCTGTCACCTTCTATATCAAAAAGAGATAGGTGCATCTCTGATTTCCGTGTACATAAAGTAAGTTTTTTAATTATTTTTATTGTATCTGAACTATGATTATTTTTGTTACTCGAAGTTTATTTTTTATTCTCAATTTAGGTTTTCATAGGTTAATTACGTGACCCCCCAAGGGAAAGAAAATCTTTTCGGATTCCTGTGCCCACATTCCGTATCTGTCGGAGCATGTATGGAAGTAACTTCACAAGTGCAGTACATAGCAAATTCTATGATAAAGAGTGCACAAATGATCAATAAGTTATTTCTTGCACCTTACAACACTGGGTGAGCTACTAAGTACTCAATTTTAATTTGTAAATCTTGTTAATTACGCAAAACAAATTTTGAACTTAATTATCTTTTGAATGCATTTAGGGGACATTGGGTATTGCTTGCGATTGATCCATTTCAAGAGATAGTTTACTATCTGGATTCTGTGCATGGTGAACCGGACAACCGATTTGAAATGAAAGAAAAAATCAATCAGTAAGTTTTTCATTCAATCAATGTATCAATTATATTTAGTATTTTTTTTAATTGTATATAACTGCTTGTTTTTCATATAATTGCTTGTTTTTTTTTTATATTTTCTTGTTTTTTGTATTTTTTTACAGGGCTGTGCTTGTTTTTTGTGAAAATTGCAACAACCGTTTGAAGAAATCCAAAAGTATGGCCTGTCAATGGATTCAAATAAAGGTTAGTTTTTCTAGTTTCAAGAGATTATCTGTATATAAGTTAGTGTTCTAATACAACTTTGATTACTTTTGTAGTGCCCTCGACAGACAAACGATGTGGATTGTGGCTACTTCGTTATGAGATTCATGAAGAAAATTATTAGCCACGGTCAATCTATAATCCCGGAAAACGTAAGCAAAGTCCTGATACTCAATTTCTTTCCCTTTTGAAGTTATTAAACCTTTAGAGGTAACTGATCAAATGTCATTTGGGTTTGCAAATCTATATATATATATATATATATATATATATCTTGCAGTACTTTCATGATTCTCGATGCTACGTTTATACTCAAGAGCAAATAGATGAAGTACGTTGCGAACTTACACAATACCTTATCCTATGCAATTAGAAATTAGGTAATGTATTTTTTGTACATTGTGACTTGATTCAAAGTTGTGATTTGATTTGTTGTATTAAAAGTATTGAGTCATTTAACTAGTTGATTATAAACACATGATGTACATGTTGTAAATTATAAAATTTTGTTGTTGGAGGAATGTTGGATGAAAGAAGTGGTTATATTGAGGTTTTGGTTTTTTGTTGAATTCGTTCTTCTGTACAACTATTTTTTGTGTGTTGGTTTATCGAATTTGTTACGTATAGGAACTTTGCAATGGGGGTGGGAGGCGGGGTGGGGTAGGGGATAGGACCTATTACAGCGGTTCATATAAAACCGTTGTAATAGGTCCTCCTCGGTTCGACACTATTACAACGGTTTACACCAAACCGCTATAATAGAGTCAAATAAATAAAAAAATTCGGTTCAGACCTTTTACAGCGGTTTACACCAAACCACTGTAATAGAGTCAAATAAATAAATAAATAAATCGGTTCGGACCTATTAAAGCAGTTCCGATAGAACCTCTGTAATAGGTCCGACCTATTACAATGGTTCCTAGAGAACCGCTGTAATAGGGTACCTATTACGGTGGTTTTTAACCGTAAGGCGGGTAAAGTGTACAACTCTAAGAAAAATAGTGGGTTAAGCATTAAGAGTTGTGGGGTCTGGAATATTGCTGCAGTGGGGAAGCAAGTGTGGGCTATTTCTCAGAAGGACTCTCTTTGGGTTAAGTGGATCTCATCAATCTACTTAAAAGATAGAGATTACTGGGAGTACAGTCCTCCAAGTGATTGTAGCTGGGTATGGAAGAAACTAGAAAAGCTAAAAAGTAAACTCAGAAATGGGTATAATCAGAACATGTGGATGTTCACTATCACAGATGACTACACTATACAAAGTAGTTATAAATGGTTAAACAGTGCTCCAACCACTACTACAGAAAAGGCCTATTACATCGGTTTTTTTGGCCCTATTACAGCGGTTCGAATCGCTGTAATAACCAACGCTATAATAGGTCTATGCCTATTACAGCGGTTCCTATTATTCATTCTTAATAAATGAAAATTTTTATTAATTCTTTTTGAACACCCTTTACCCCATAGAGATATTAATTATAAAGGGGTATTTTGGCTGCCACTATAATTTTGAAAATTATAATTTAAATGCCCCTCAAAAGTCAGGCCTAGAATTAGACCAATGGAATTCTGTCTACTAGATTTTAAAAGTGCTTTTGAATTGATCTTGTCTTTTAAGAATTTTCATTTTGCTTTATTGATTAATAACTTTATCCTTGAATAAGAAAAAAGACTTTTTAGAGGAATATCTAGGAACCGCTGTAATAGGCATAGACCTATTATAGCGTTGGTTATTATAGCGGTTCGAACCGCTGTAATAGGGCCAAAAAAATCGCTGTAATAGGCCTTTTCTATAGTAGTGGTTGGAACACTGTTTAGCCATTTATAACAACTTTGTATAGTGTAGTCATCTGTGATAGTGAACATCCACCTGTTCTGATTGTACCCATTTCTGAGTTTACTTTATAGCTTTTCTAGTTTCTTCCACACCCAGCTACAATCACTTGGAGGACTGTACTCCCAGTAATCTCTATCTTTTAAGTAGATTGATGAGATCCACTTAACCCAAAGAGAGTCCTTCTGAGAAATAGCCCACACTTGCTTCCCCACTGCAGCAATATTCCAGACCCCACAACTCTTAATGCTTAACCCACCATTTTTCTTAGAGTTGTACACCATATTCCGCCTTATAGGAGTAATTTTCGTGGTTCGGTTGTCGGTTTTTCCTCATAAGAAATCCCTGCACCTCTGCTCCACCATCTTAACTATAGATTGAGGTAATATGAAAGTTGATGTCCAGTAGACATGCAATAAAAACAAGACTGCATTTATGAGTTGCAATCTTCCCACATAAGACAAATGCCATGAAGCCCAACATTATAGTCTCATTGTAATTTTTTCCACTATTGACAAACAATCCACTTTAGACCATTTTGTAGGTGAGAGTGGTACACCCAAATATCGCATTGGAAAACCCCCCTTCATTAAATCCTGTAATTTGAAGAATCTCCTGTTTGATTATTTATGAAACACCCCAAACATAAATGTTAGACTTACACTAATTGGCATAAAGACCAGTTGTCTCAGAAAATCCCTTGAAAGTGGCCCAAATCATTTGAACAGAGGCTGTAGTGGCTTTACAAAAAATCATGAGGTCATCTGCAAAGCAGATGTTGGTTAACTGCATCTGCTTGCAAGCAGGATGAAATCTAAATGTATGGTGTTGTGCAGTCAATCTGAAGTTTCTTGTAAGATATTCCATGACCAGAACAAACATCAGAGGTGAGATAGGGTCACCTTGTTTTAGGACTCTTTTTCCAAGGAAAAAACCATGATGCTTTCCATTTAGTACAAGGGAATAAGAAACAGTAATGATACACTCCATTACCTGGTCAATGAATTTCTGTGGGAATCTCAACTCCTCCATCAGATCCTTCAGAAAACCCCACTCCACAGAATCATATGCTTTCCTAATGTCTATTTTCATTAGACATCGAGGGGAAGCATTTTTCCTATTGTAAATCCTGATTAGCTCTTGGCTAATTAAGATATTATCACAGATGAATCTACCTTTAATAAAGGTCCCCTGATTTTCAATCACAATAGGAAGTAGAACTTGAGCCAATATCCGAGTCAGCATTTTGAATATACACTTGTAAATAGTGTTACAAGAGGCTATAGGCCTGAATTCACTTGCCAATTGGGGATTATCCACTTTAGGTACTAATGCCAGTAAAGTACAATTTATCTGCTTCAACAATTTGCCATTATGAAAGAACTCCAAAACTACATCAGTGACCACATCACCTACAATAGACCAAGCTGATTTAAAAAATCCACTTCCATATCCATCTGGCCCAGGGCTTTTGGTTGCACTAATCTCAAACATTGCTTTCCTCACTACATCTCTAGTAAAAGGTTTTATTAGTTCCATTTGCTCTCCCGATTACAATTTGGGGCCTGTATCCACAACCCTGTCCCTTTAACATTTCTATTAGTCCCGAATAAGTGTTTATAGAAATCAACAAACTAGGCAACAACTTGATCATACTAAGTAATAATATTTCCATTCCCATCTCCTATTGAAACCACTATATTTCTATATATACTCCTTTTTAGAATCATGTGGAAATATCTAGTATTCTGATCACCCAAATTTATCCAAGTAGCCTTTGATTATTGATGTAGAAATTGTTCTAGAGCTCTACTCTTTGTTTGCATCTCTTTAGCTGCCTCCCTCTCCTCATTTTGCAACTCTCCAATCATAGGATCAGAGTGCAAAGATTGCTGCTTCTCCAACAAATCAGCCTTAGCTTGATGGGCTTGTCTTTCAATGTCAGTAAACTGGTTGTTATTAAGTTTCCTTAATTCACCCTTCAACCTTTTCAACTTTTGCACAACTCTAAACATTGCAGTCCCTTGAACTCTCTCCTCCCAACATTGAGTCACAATCTGGATAAACTGGGTAGATTCTGCCCACATGTTATAATATTTAAAAGCCTTCTTCTCGCTAGGCTTTTGATCATCCAGATAAATCACCATAGGATTGTGATCTAAAATCCCCTCTAGTAGAAAACCCGTCTCAATGATAGGAAATTATGTACACCACTTATAATTAACCAGGACTCTGTCAATCTTTGAAAAGATTCTTCTCCCTGTTTCATTCTTACTATTCCAGGTGAAGGTACATCCCTTCCACCTCATCTCCTCCAGTTCAGTTGATCTATCCAACTTTGAAAATCAAGTACACTATTCATCAATTCCTTGAGATATCTCTATAAGGGTTGTCCGTAAATCCACTCTTGTTGTACTCAGATTGAAAGCATAGATAAAAGTAACAATCATTTGCTTCTGAGTAGCTTTATATATCACTGCACAGTGGATAAATTGAGCATGAGAATTATGTACATGCACTCCAAACTGATCAGTCCTCCACATTATGCAGATTCTCTCCCTAGGGCTTTCATTAATGCTTGTTTCACTCCCCCAATCTGCACACATTGTATTGTATACACTTTGATATTTCTCTTTTATGATCTGTGTTCCAAAATGCCACACACTCCTATTCCATACTTAATACAGAGAGAAATGACTTCTCTCTACCTACCTTAGTTGTTCAGCCCCCTAACATTCCAGGATGCTATTTGGTCTATGATTAGTTACCGTAACAGTGACCTGACCAAGAGAGACCCCAAATTGAATAGCACTTGTACTTACTTCATTAACTTCTTCTATAGCGTTTATTTGTTCCATATGTTTCTTACCAATTCTAGTAATTTGCATCTACAGATCCTCTGTGTGTTGCTGCCCATTTCCCAATGTTGTTGTTTCCTCACTGCCATTCTTTCTCATTTGATTTGTCTGATGAGCCCCTGCTATCAAATCTTTTGGTTTCTTTTGAACCTAAATCTGCTTGCCTTTCTTTTTTCTGTACTAAGTGTCCTCGTGACCAAATCCTTGGCAGAAAGAGCATCTGACTGGCTTCCATTCATATTGTATAGTTTGCTCAGTTACTATCCCTTTTTCATTGACAAAATGAACCACGTCAGGCATCTTATGAATATCAACTTCTACCAGGACTCGGGTAAAATGAATCCTCTCTTTGTTTTTTACAGTCATTTGATCTGCCAAAATAGGAGTACCTAGGCTTCCTATTTTGCTCAAAGCACTATTGCTCTAATATCTTAAATCCAACCCTTCTAACCTTATCCACATAGGCACCTTATCAATACTATTTTTTGTATAAGTCTTATTGGCAGTCCATGGTGTAATGATAAGTGGCTTATTATCAAAAAGGTAAACCCCCAACTGCATTATAGTATCCCTATTCTCCATAGATTTGAACCCAATTAGGAACATGACATTAGCCATCATCAGGACTTTATCAAGTCCTTGTTTACCCCACATTCTTCTTAAGTAACCATTCATTATTGGAAACGGGGCATTAGCCCCCCAACACATAGCATACCAACTAAGATTGCCAGTAATCTATCTCAGTTTAAACATCATCAATTTCAATTTTACTCATAACTTGCCCTAGGTTTGAATCTGGTTCCACAAAGTTTAGAATACTACACGCATTTAGAATTTTGGATATATCAAAATTATCCCAAACATTACCTTGCTTAGACGATTTCCCATTCTGCTCCAGTGGTTCTTATTGCTGTTGCAATTTAGGAGAATCTGGATTTTGGCCTAAATTTGCTATCTCAAGGTCCTTATCCCCTATCTTTTGATTTACCATATCTTGGGCCTTCCTCAATAGAGTCTCCATTGCTTCAATTTCTCCAATTGGCTGACCTTCTGAGTGATTTGCTCCATCATCCACTTGTGTAGGTTCGTGCATACTTGCCTGCAAAACCCTAGTACTTCCTTGATCCTTTTGAGATCTAGTAGGAGAGGCTATTGGTGGAGTAGCCACCGTCACTTTGCCTCCCGATATAGGTCCTTTCTTCCGTCGAGCCATCGCCACGGTGCACGATATTGTATGCCGAGAGAGAAACGAGAGAGTGAGCCCAGCTATTATAAGATACCTTTCATAATCAGTTTCTAGAAGAAACGAGAGAGATAACTAGATTTTTCCATCAAATGACAAATTTAGCTAATTTATATATTTTGACAATGAAATAATTTCTTCGCTTAATTCCTTGAAAGCGCGACTCTCTAGATTCGTCTCAATTGACATTGGAAAAAAACCAAGGATGTGAGTGTCACCTAGCCAGTTTCTTGGACTCACACCAGAACCCAATTGAGATCAAAACTGTTAGATCAATATGAACCTTTTGGTCACAGACACCTTATGAGTATAAGCCCTTCACTGTAACATCCCGATCGAGTGAGAGTCATACTTTGTGTCAAACTCACAGGATTCGATGCTGCAATTAATAAATCATAGTAAGATAAAATTACTAACCTACCCTTGTATTCCACAGAAGTTAGTTTTCCTACTTTGGCCAAAGACTTATAATTTCCTTTACCTATGATCGCACAGGACATTAACTCGTACTACTCAAGACAGTGAATCCCATATTGACAATCACTGAACAATTGCTACTTGTCAATCTAAACCGCACTTTGAGGTTGATCCCACCTAAAGGTGAATTGGATCTAACTACTCTAATAACTCGTTCAGTGTCACAAGTACAATTTTTGTGAACCCTCAGGTCTAAGGCTCACCCACACTCTGTGACCTGTAACTCAATCATTGACAGTCACCGAATAATAACCCATGTAATTAAATTAAGATGAGCCCTGTTCGAATATATCAATTCCATTGATATATCTAGGGCACAAGCTCCCATATTCCATAGTGACCAACTGACACTCCTTGTCAAAACTTGCGTCATACAAGTCTGGTCCCAATCAAAACTCTTCGACTTGTGAATTCTTATTTAAATAATCAAGGAACTGACACTTCTACTGTCGATCTCCTCAAACCGTGAGGAGTAGAAGCTCCCTCTTGATTACTCGAGTCTTATTTGTTCAATACTTTATTAATACCATTAAGATTGATATGAACAAAACAAATGCCTTTTATTAATTTAAGAAAGTTTGTACAACATACACTACTACAAAAAGAGGCTATTACAGCGCACCTATACAGCGGTTTTTGGAACAAGCACTATAAAAAGTACCTATTACAGCGGTTTGAAAAGAACCGCTGTAATAGGTAATTTCAGTTTGAACCTATTACAGCGGTTCGGTCTGAAACGCTGTAATAGGTTGTACCTATTACAACGGTTCCACAACCTATTACAGCGGTTCTACAGGAACCGCTGGAATAGGTCCACTCCAATTTTCTTCTAGGGCCGGCCGCCCCCCTCACTTTCACTCTCTCTCTCTCTCTCTACTCTACTCTACTCTCTCTCACTCCACCACCACCACTAACACCACCGCCGCCACCACCTCGACACCGCGTCGCCGCCGCACCTCCTTCTCTCTCTCGATCTCTCTCTCTACTCGGTCTCTCTCTCTCTCTACTCGGTCTCTCTCTCTCTCTACTCTCTCTCACTCTCGGTCCACCAACACTTCTCCGCCGCCACCACCACTCTACGACGCCGCCTCCGACGCCACCACCACCCCGTCGGTCTCTCTCTCTCTCTCCCCCCTCTCTCTCTCTATATGTATGTATATATATATGTATATTCTTTATATATATTTATATAACACTCTCTCTCTCTCTAAATGTAGCGCCGCCGCCGCCGTTTAGCTTGTGCGCTTTTGGGTAAACTTTTTTAATCGAAAAACTATCAAAATGTGTGTGTATTATATTTGTATATAATTATGTATGTTTACTTATGTATATATAACATATATAAGTATAATGTATACATAAGCATATTTGTATATACTTAATTATGTATGTTTACGTATGCATATATATAACATATATAAGTATAATGTATATATAAGCAATATATAGCAATATATATATATATAAAAATGTATGTATATGTGTGTATACAAATGTATTATATTATAATATACATAGATTAGAATATGTAGCAATATATAATATTATTTTGAATATATTAAAACACACACACACACACACACATATATATATATATAAATGTGTGTATTATATTTGTATATACTTATGTATGTAAGTATGTATATATAACATATATAAGTGTAATGTATACATAAGCAATTGGTGATTTTGTGATTTAGGGTACATTGATCCAATTGGTGATCAATATTTATTCCTAATTTTTGGAAATATGATGCTTTATTTGTAGTTTTATGTGATATATATGATTCAACTGGTGATCAATACTTATAGTTGTTGGAAATATGATGTTTTATTGGTCCAATTGGTGATCAATATTTATAAAATGATGTTATATTTATAGTTTTAATTATGTGATTTATGTGATCCAACTGGCGATCAATATTTGTAGTTGCTAGAAATATGATGTTTTATGTGATCCAACTGGTGATCAATATTTTTGTATAATAAGACCAACATTTCGGGTTTGTACGTTGTGGGTGAAAGATTAGATTGTTTTTGTTGGTTGCAAGTTTGGGGGAAGATTAAGTCGAGAACTTGGTAGAAATTTTTGCGCCGTTACTCTGCCGAATTTTTTCTAGAGTAATCCGAATATAATTTTGTTGGTTGCAATTTTGGGAGAAGATTAAGTCGAGAACTTGGTAGAAATTTTTGCGACGTTACTCTATCGAATTTTTTCTAGAATAATGGCAAATAAATTAAAATTATTTATGTGATTTGTGTGATTCAATTGATGATCAATATTTGTAGTTGCTGGATTGGTGATCAATATTTATACTTAGTCGCTAAAAATATGATGCTTTATAAGTATTTTTGTGTGATTTGTGTGATCCAACTAGTGATCAATATTTGTAATTGCTAGGTTGGTTGGGTTTGTTGTGGAGAATTTTAAATAAATAATACAAAATTAAGAAAATAATACAAGAAAAAATAGGCATCAGAAAATAGCAGATTCCGCGCTGCCCGAGCACGGAATGTAATATATATTTTTTTAAAATATATCTGCCCATTCCGCGCTGCCAAATTCCGCGCTGCCCGAGCACGGAATGTAATATATATATTTTTTTAAAATATATCTGCCCATTCCGCGCTGCCCGAGCGCAGAATGGGCATTATTGATATGTTTTTAAAATATTTTGCTCATTCCGCGCTCGGGCAGCGCGGAATGGCAGTAAATGCCTGACACCGTCAGGCAACAGAGGCAGCAGACCTCTTTCTCTCTCTTTCGTTCTCTTTCTTTCTTTCTCTCTCGGTTTTTTCATCACTTCTCTTCATCTTCTTCTTCATATTCTTCATCTTCTTCATCTTATTTTTCTTCATCCTCAACAATACAAGGTAAATTTTATATATTATTGCTTATAAAATGTGTAGAAGCCATTATGTTTTCGAATTTTTGTGTAATTGATGAATTTAAGGTAAAAAACAAATCGAATTTTTGAATTTTTGTGTAATTTTCGAATTTGTTGTGTAATTTTGAATTTGTGTATGAATTTTATCAAATTAGTGTTTTAATTTATGGATTTTGTTGTGTAATTTCGGATTTGGGCTTTTGGTGTAATTTCAAATTTGTTGTTGAATTTTATCAATTTAGTGTTTTAATTTGTGGAATTTTGTTGTGTAATTTTTCGAATTTGTTGTGTATTTTCGGATTTGGGCTTTAGTTGTAATTTCGAATTTTTATTGAATTTTATCAATTTAGTGTTTTAATTTGTGGAATTTTGTTGTGTAATTTTTTGAATTTGTTGTGTAATTTCGAATTTTTGTTGAATTTTATCAATTTAGTGTTTTAATTTGTGGAATTTTGTTTTTTTATTTTGATTTTTTGTGAAATTGATCAATTTTGGAATTAAATTTGTGGAATTTTATAATGTAATTTTGAATTTATGGTTAAGGTGTAATTTTGAATTTTTGTGGAATTTATCAATTTAGGTTTAAATTTGTGGAATTTTGTAGTGTAATTTCGAATTTAGGGTGTAGGTGTAATTTCGAATTGTTGTGGAATTTACCAATTTAGGTTAAAATTTGTGGAATTTTGTAGTTTAATTTTGAATTGTTGGTATAATTTTGATATAATTTGTTTATTTTTGATTTTTTAGCTCTAATTTTGATTATCATGTTATTCTTGAATTGGTAGCTATAATCTTGAAATATAAGGTTTAATTTTGAATTTTAAAATATAATGTCGAATTATTAGTTATAATATTAAAATTTTTATGTATACTTTAGGGTTTAGGAGGTATAATATCAATTTTAGGTATAATTTTTAATTAGTATGTTGAATATCAAAAAAAATTTATCTATAAATTCAAAATTTTAGGTATAAACTCCGATTTTTATGTATAATTTTCATATTATAGGTGAATTGATGTTTTAATTTCCAATTAGTAGGTATAATCTTGATTTTTTAGGTATAATCTTGAATTTTTGTATTAACGAATTGAGAAATTATGAACTAGTGCGTTGCTCTCTTCTTTTAATGTTGTTATTTGCAATTATTTTGTATTAATGAATTGAGAAATTATGTTGTTGGTATATAAAACTAACTTCTGTATTTTTTACTTTTGTAGGTCGATACCGTATACCACCACCGTCGCGCTCTCCTCCACCTTTGCAGGTGACCACCACCGCCTCCTCTACCACTACCACCACTACCATTGTAAGCTTCTTCTCTCTCTATATATATATATATGATAAGGAGTGTAGCCTGTTTATTGATATTCTGCTTTATGTGATCCAACTGGTGATCAATATTTGTAGTTGCTGGGTTGGTTGGGTTTGTTGTGGTTGAAAGATTCGAATTTGGGGAAAGATTAAGTCGAGAACTTGGTAGAAATTTTTGCGTCATTACTCTGTCAAATTTTTCCTAGAATAATGAGAATGAATCTAACTTCTAACTTATTTTTGCCAACTGAATCTACCAAATTTATATGAATCTCACTTTTGTAATTTTTGGCTTTTGTAGGTCGATGGCTTCAGATCCTGCTAAAAATTTTCCCGATGAGGATGTACATGCATCAGATGGAGGTACTGACAAGGAGATACAGAGAGGTATCACGGTTATGAGAAAAGTTTACATGGCCAGAAGTAAAGGAATAAAGCTACCTATCGGCTGGAATAACAAAGGCTAACCAGTTGATCCGAACAAACTGTTATTTGTTGGTTATATAGGATGCATGGCTCGACAGAGGGTGTCAATTGTTGAAAATGATTGGCGAAGAGTAGAAAAATCTAAAAAAGAAGCAATTTGGAATGAAGTAGCGGTAATTTCGATATTATTATGTTTCTAATTTTTTATTTATTTAATGTTCTCTAAAGTATAATTTCTTATATACTTCGTTGATTGTTTTTTATAGCTGGCATTTGATATTGAAGAAGAGAGAGAAAAATACGTACTAGCAGAAACTGGGAGGCTATTACGTAACTTTAGGACTCTCTTGACTAGAGTGTGGTTACGGGATGATGCTGGGAACATTAATGCAAGCCCACCCCCAAAATATGAGATATCTCAAGACGACTGGACAACATTTGTAAATAGTTGCCTCACTGAAGAGTTCCAGGTATTCATTTTAATTTACGGTTTCATTTGTTCGTTATTGCATTTATATTTACCTAATACTTTGATTATGTAATAAACAGCAAATAAGTAGGGAAAATCAGGAAAGAGCAAAGGAACCTGAATATCCTTACAGGAAATCATGTCTTGGACTCGCTCTTGTGGAGAAAATTGAGGTACGTAGTTAAAATTAATCCTTACAGTGAATCCTTATGATTTTTTACAATAAATTCCATGTTAATAAATATATATATATATATATATATATATTAATCAAAATACAGATGAATAGAAGAAGGGATGCGGGGTCCGACTGCACAGAGGTGTCACGAGCAGACATGTGGAGGATTGCGCATTTCGATAAAAATAATGAAATTGATAACGACAATGTTAGAAGAGTAGTGAATGAAATGGTGAATAATTAATTAGTTGTATGTTTGTTTTGAAATACTTTTGAAAGAACAAAGTTTCATAATTTTTTTTTATTTTTCTTTTGTATTATTACAGGAGAGCATTTCAGAAGAGAGTACTAGCCATAATATTGAAAAGGAGAGAAGTCAAAATGATCTTTTGGCTAAAGCTCTTAAAAAGAGGGAACATACGGGTCGCGTCAGGGGTGTTGGCTTTGGGGTCACACAAAGAGAGTATTTTAAGGACCTAAAATCTGCTAAAGATATGGAGTTGGAAAACTTGAAAAACATGGTGTATGGCCTCTCCCAATCACTATCTTCCTTGCAACGCCGGTTTGACAATATGCAGTCGTCTAACTCGGGTCAGCCACATGAAGATGAGGTGATTTCTTTAAAAGATAGTTGCCCCGAACCTGTTAAACTGCTTCCTGAGGTAATAATTTGAACTTGAGTCTTTAATTATGTAACTTGCGACTCTCTATTTCTATAAAGCACACAAAACTCTCTAATATAATATTGTATATATATATATATGTAGGTTAAGGCGCCATACCAATTAGCACTTTCATCTCCGTCATATCGTGTGGTGGCTAAAGGACAGATGTTTAATCGAGAATTGGATAGAACACTTCACAGTCGCCCATTACCCACCAACTTTGTGAAAGTGCAAATTGACACCGCGTTTGAGAAGAATACACCTCTACCCGTCCCTCTCAACGATGAAGTAATCTCCATTTTTGATGCTTTGGGTACTTATGTTGCTTGGCCTATGAGTCTTGTTATTGTTACTGATGCACCGGTATGTAATTAATAGCTCGCCATTAATAAATTATAACAATTGTTTGAGGTTACTAAATGTACTTTGGTGAGTAGCAGAAATCAACTGTCAAACCAGCACCTCCATTGGCCAAGCCCGCAAGTGAAGGTGACAGATTTGCAGACATTGTATTGGATGGACTCCCAAATAACCTTTTAATTCTTGGAAAGTACATGAAGAAGATGTCTCGTAATGCTCAGATCACTGTAGGCATTGAGGAAACAATTATGAATATTGAATATCCAGAGTTTGTAGGGAGGAAGGAGGTCTGTCACCTTCTATATCAAAAAGAGATAGGAGCCTCTCTGATTTCCGTGTACATAAAGTAAGTTTTTTAATTATTTTTATTGTATCTGAACTATGATTATTTTTGTTACTCGAAGTTTATTTTTTATTCTCAATTTAGGTTTTTATGGGTTAATTATGTGACCCCCCAAGGGAAAGAAAATCTTTTCGAATTTCTTTGCCCACATTCCATATCTACCGGAGCATGTATGGAAGTAACTTCACAAGTGCAGTACATAGCAAATTCTATGATAAAGAGTGCACAAATGATCAATAAGTTATTTCTTGTACCTTACAACACCGGGTGAGCTACTAAATACTCCATTTTAATTTGTAAAACTTGTAAATTACGGAAAACAAATTTTGAACTTAATTATCTTTTGAATGCATTTTGGGGACATTGGGTATTGCTTGCGATTGATCCATTTCAAGAGATAGTTTACTATCTGGATTCTGTGCATGCTGAACCAGACAACCGATTTGAAATGAAAGAAAAAATCAATCAGTAAGTTTTTCATTCAATCAATGTATCAATTATATTTAGTATTTTTTTTTAATTGTATATAATTGCTTGTTTTTCATATAATTGCTTGTTTTTTTTTATTTATATTTTCTTGTTTTTTGTATTTTTTTTTACAGGGTTGTGCTTGTATTTCGTGTAAATTGCAACAACCGTTTGAAGAAATCCAAAAGTATGGCCTGTCAATGGATTCAAATAAAGGTTACTTTTGTAGTGCCCCCGACAGACAAACGATGTGGATTGTGGCTACTTCGTTATGAGATCCATGAAGGAAATTATTAGCCACGGTCAATCTATAATCCCGCCAAACCTAAGCATAGTCCTGATACTCAATTTCTTTCCCTTTTGAAGTTATTAAACCTTTAGTAGGTAACTGATCAAATGTCATTTGGGTTTGCAAATCTATATATATATATATATATATATATATATATCTTGCAGTACTTTCATGATTCTCGATGCGATGTCTATACTCGAGAGCAATAGATGAAGTACGCTGCGAACTTGCACAATACCTTATCTCATGCGATTAGAAATTAGGTAATGTATTTTTTATACATTGTGACTTGATTCAAAGTTGTGATTTGATTTGTTGTATTAAAAGTATTGAGTAATTTAACTAGTTGATTATAAACACGTGATGTACATGTTGTAAATTATAAAAAAATTTGTTGGATGAATGTTGGATGAAAGAATTGGTTATATTGAGGTTTTGGTTTTTTGTTGAATTCATTCTTTTGTACAACTGTTTTTGTGTGTGTTGGTTTGTTGAATTTGTTACGTATAGGAACTTTGCACTGGGAGTGGGGGTCGGGGTGGGGTAGGACCTATTACAGAGGGGCGGGGTGGGATGGGGTAGAGTAGGACCTATTACAACGGTTCATATAAAACCGCTGTAATAGGTCCTCCTCGGTTTGACACTATTATAGCGGTTTACACTAAACCGCTGTAATAGAGTCAAATAAAAAATAAAATAAAAATTCGGTTTGGACCTATTACAGCGGTTCTCTCAGAACCGCTGTAATAGGCATAGTCCTATTACAGCATTGGTTATTACAGCGGTTCGAACCGCTGTAATAGGACTAAAAAACTCGCTGTAATAGGCCTTTTCTGTAGTAGTGATAAAACTAAATGCCCTAAAGGATCTAATTTCTCGATGGCATGAAGGGCATAATCCTAATATCTACGGTATTTTTCAACTGGAAAGCTAATAAGTAAATCTAAAACTTTCTAGAAGGAGTCTTAACTTAACTCAGATGGTATTGTATCCAAAATAGCTGTCAAAAAGCAAATGAAATCTTCTATTGCAAGGGTATTGGATGATTAACCCGTGTAATTGTTGACTTTTTATTGGACACGTATAATTAAGTCAATACCTTGCAATAGAAGGTGTAATAGGATTTGCAATAGAAGATCCTATCTGTCTGGGCAAAGAAAAAGCAGAAACTCAGTCGTTTGAATCTTACTTAAAGATGGAAACTTCAGAATTATAGAAAACAAATTTTTTGAGTAATTATATGATTAATGTCTATGTTCCGATTATAAATAAACGTCCCTTAAGGTTAGATGAGAGAAAAATTCAAGATATATATATATTAGCTTGACTTTTTTTGTTTTCACTTTTGAGTAGCTTTTCTTTCTTTCGGTTCAAGGGATTTCACATAAATTATAAAATACAGTTCTTTTTTTTAATCTATGTGTGATCATGTTATGTTTTATTTCTTTGATTTTAGCGTTCATGATTGTGAAGATGATTATCTAAGATGTATATTAGTTGATTCTATTGTCTATAACAATTGCTTGCTAGCAAATCTTCATAATTTGTAATTGTCATGTATGATTTGTGCTTGTAGAAATTGGGTATTCATGAAGATTATGGATGATACCAGTATTAACTAAGGGAAACATAGAGTAAATTAAATAATTTTAGGTGGTTTAAATTATTATTTATTGTTAATCTCTTTGTGATTTTAATGTTATTATTAATTTGATAAAAGATTGCTTGATACCGAATTGATTAATAATAAGAATTTAATTGCGTGTTAGGCTTTGATTACTGATATAATGAAGAATATAAGGATCCAGATGGTTGGTTAGATTCGTGACTATGTAATCGAAGAACAAATAGTAATATATGAACGGTATCATATTATATAATATTTAATATCATCTTTGTATTATATCACAAGTTGGTATCTAATGTAGTTATGCTTCCATACTAAATGGCCTAAGATTAATATCAGCTTTGTATTATATCACAAGTTCGTATCTAATGTAATTCTGCTTCTATACTAAATGACCCAAGATTTTAGAGACTTTTGATTAAAAGAAAAACAGAAATAAGAAAACGAATGTAGACAATGAGAGAATAAGTAAGATTTTGTTTGTTTATATTTTTAATCAAATTCGTATTATGATTATTCCTGTGAAAATGATGTGATGTGTGTTTTGTTTGTTTAAATCTTTAGAAAATTTTTGAAATTTGTAAAATGTGTCAAATCACTAATGATTGGTTTGTGTCAAATCACTAATGATTGGTAGATGTAAAACATTTTAAATAAATAATATACAAATAAATCAAAATTAAGAAAATAATACAACAAAAAATCAGGCTCAGAAAATGGCACATTCCGCGCTGCCCGAACGCGAAATCTGCCCATTCAGCGCTCGGGCAACGCGGAATGTATTTAATTATTTTTTATATTCCTGTATTTTTTTAAAAAAATTTTGGCCCATTCCGCGCTCGGGCAGCGCGGAATGGGCAACGGTCAGTTGATCGCTGCCCATTCCGTGATCGCGGAATGGGCAGCCCGTATTTCTTACCCGGATTCTTTCTTCTTTCTCTTCTTTCTTCACTTCTTTCTTCCTTCCTACAATTTCTCCACACACGAACCCTTCATACAATTTCTCCAAACAAATCCTTCCTCCAAAAATCCTCTCCAAATTTCTCCAAATTTAAGAATTTAAGGTAATCTTTCACATTCATATACTTTTTATTTTATTAAATTCATTTATAAATTACATTGTAGAATTTATGTTAATTCGAATTAAATTAGAGTTTAAATTAGTTCGATTTTTAGGTAGGTTATAATTTCGAATTTATATATATAATTTCAAATATTTAGGTTTAATTGGTGTTATAATTTTGAATTTAATATTTATGAATTGAACTTTGATATATTTTTTAGGTATAATTTCGGATGATTTGTTATAATTTGTACGTCTAATTTGAATTTTTAGTTATATCTTGTATGTATAATATTGAATTTAGTGTTTAGGTATACGTTTTGTTTTGAACTTTGATATAAATTTTAGGTATAATTTCTGATTATGTATAATTTGTATGTAATTTCGGATGTTTAGGTATAATTTGTATGTATAA
The DNA here is from genome assembly GCA_019426215.1 of Buddleja alternifolia. Lineage (NCBI taxonomy): Eukaryota > Viridiplantae > Streptophyta > Magnoliopsida > Lamiales > Scrophulariaceae > Buddleja > Buddleja alternifolia. Next base: position 19,498 of record WHWC01000044.1, on the reverse strand, counting down.
TTTTGAATTTTTAGTGATATTTTGTACGTATAATATCGAATTTAGTATTTATGGTTTGAACTTCGATATAATTATTAGTTTGTTATATCATGTTGAACACAATTTATCTTTCCATATAAGTTTGAAGTGTAATTTGAAATGTTTAGGTTTACATAGTATGTATAATTTGAATGAGTAGTTATAACTTTTAGGTTTAATTAGTAATATAAAAATATAATTTAATTTTTTGAACTATAGTTTGTACGTATAATTTTGAATTTAGTGTTAATTTATTGTTTGAATTTTGATATTATCTAGAAAATATCGAGGGCGAACACAATTAATGTTTTAATATACGCGGATGGTCAAATTATTGAAGACTCAAATTCAGTAAGATATAGCACTCGTCCAAGCACTAACATGAGAATACGTCGTACGATCACATATGCTAAATTGCTGGAGAAGTTATAAGCGAAAACAAGAACTGATCCGAATCATTTTTCATTAAAAGTAATTTTAAAATTTGAATTTGAAAAGAGAAATGTGATGAGGGAGAGGACAATGGAGATCAAAGACGATCATACTTTAGCGTTTTTCTTGGATCGTAACATTGTTAGTGAATACGTCGAGCTTTATATTGAGAAAGAACGAATTCAACATCAAGTGACGTCGTTACAGCCACCCCAATTCATTTTGTATTTTACATAGCCCATGGTACCAGATTTAAATACGCACTCACAATCACATGTGTGGGAAAAACGTGAGTTTCACGATTTTTTTTAAAGTGGTGTGGGGAGTTCTACAATTGAAGATTTGCATCAAGGTAGTTTATTCTTATATTTACATTGTGTTATCATATTTACTGTCAAATTTCATATTTGTGTATATTTGACACGCTAAAAACTAACGTGCTATTGTAGCAAGTGCACTAGTCGTGTGTAGCAATAAAAGTGGACGAGAAGTCCGGTTGTCGAACCACGGAGACTTGAATTCTAGTTTATGATTCTATGACGGTAAAGAACAATTACAATAAAGGTAAATTGAATGTAAAAAGTGTACAATAAGAACGAGGTTGCACAAAGGATTGTGAACAAAATATAAAGAGAGACTAAGGCACATGCTAGGTCCAAATTGATCAAATACACTTATAGAGGTTCTCGTTGGAGAGTTACGCTTATATTGTTATGGTGAAAACTCGTAGGGTAGAGAATAACGGATGTCTCGCGTTAAACCCCTATGCTTAGATCGTGATTTCCTAAATATTCCTATCCGGAAATCTAACCACTAAACATGCATTAACGTACTAGAGTTCACTCGATTTGAATCGAACAACTTCACCCGGGAATCTTTACCTATGTCTAGGGCAATTCCTCATTAGTTGCGGGTCATGATGTGAATTTCTTGCACCCTAAGTCAATTTTCTCCCGAAATATTAACCTAGGCATAAGATTCTAACATATAGTGATCAAGTATATGCAAGATAGACAAAAACACAAATTTACATCACATAACAATATAAGAATAACCTCAACAATCATCTATTATGCATACATCACAATTTGACCTTACATGGCCCTAGTCTTATGAATTTAGTTCATGATTGATAATATGAAAAACATAAATGAATTAATATACATATTCATAAACAGAAATGAAATAACAAACAATTAAAACTCCCTCCAAAGTGAATAATGATGGAACTCCAATTGAATCTTCCTTCTCCAATGGTGATGATGAATCAAGAATCAAAAGTATTCTCTCCTCTCCCTCTATGGATCGGTCACTCCCTCTCCAATTTGATGATGAATGATGGTGAATGATGAAGAGTATGGGCTCCCCCTCTCCAATTGATGATCAAGAATACAAGAGGTGATTGCCTTTTATAGGTGTATATTCTCCTCCCTCCCATGTGTTCTCCCTCTCTTGTGTCATCCATTACTCTAAAGCATGTAGTATAAAATTCCATAAAGTAAATCTACCAAGAAACACACTTAAGACACCCCCGCAGCACATGTGCTGACCTCTTGGTTTTAAATGATTCCCTTCCACCTAAAATGCTGAACTTTTGGCTAAAAGGAATCAAATGTCGGAGGTGTCGGCGCCCAGGCATGGGTATTTCGGCGCCTAGGCACGAATGTGCGAAGTCTAGACAGCTTTCTTACTTTTATGCGCAGCAATTGTATTTCCTTCATAACGCTTTCCACAGACCTCCGATTTGGATGAATCAAGTTCCCACGTGAATCTAAGACATATATATATATATAACTTTGTAGAAGGAAACGTTGTCCAATTCGGTCCCCAAATGTACCGAAATAGTGATAAATCCGTGGTGATTGTTGAGCGTGTTTGACTCTTGTCCGGCGCAGCAATCGTATTTCCTTCATAACTCTCTCCACAGACCTTCAATTTGGATGATTCAAGTCCCACTTGAAGCTAAGACATAGTTCTACTACTTTTTAGAAGGAAAATTCGTCCAATTCGGTCTCAAAATGTACATAAATAGCGCTCAACTGTGGAAAGTGTTGCGAAATCAGCACCCAGGCGTGGGTATGATGGCGCCTAGGCGCGGGAATGCGAAGCAAATCCTCGGAACTGGATGTCAGCGGCGCCTGGGCGTGGTTGGAGGGGCGCTTGGGCGTGGGAGTACGAAACAACTTGGCCTAAACTTGTTTTATACTTCGTTTTTCGCCCGTTTTTCGATTGTATCCATTTAAGGCCTGAAATCACTTAATGCACGAATTAAATGCACATGTGGCAACACTCAAGCGATAAATGAACCTAAAACATAAACGCAAAGGGGCTTAAAAACACGTAAAAACGCCTCTTATCCACACCCCCACACTTATCAATTGCTCGACCTCGAGCAATAAGAGCTATACGGCAAGATCAACATCATTCAATGGGAGAAAACAAAACAACTAACTAACTCACTTTTGTGGAGTAAACGATTGCACTTAGCGGGTGCAACAAGCCTTTAAACCCTTGAGTTACCTGAAAGGATGAGTTATAGTCTCGTGAGGGTTTGCATGCGATATATCCACAAAATCGAAGGATGCTAGGCTCAAACCAACGGAGACAACTTGAAATAAGAACTATGATGCAATGGCATGAATCAAGTGACAATAAAGCTCAACATTATGTACACAAATGAAAACAATGTTCATTCAACACCTAGAATGGAACCAATTTCCAAAGGGTGTAGTGGGATAATATCTAAGGTAATATGATCGAAAAGCATCCCTACCATGCTTGGAAACATTCCCCATATCTACCAACTTTCGATAGATCATAGAGTTTATCAAATCATAGGCAACTTTAAGGTTAAATTGTGCTCATTTTCATTCACTTTACTTTAACATTAATACGCTCTTAAATGGCTTTCGCTCATGATAAAATAAGACTTCGTGCAATGTTCTATCCCCTTAGGTCTTCTTTGCCACCCATGTAAAGGGCTTTGGGTCAACAACTCCCAAACCAGAGGGTTTTAGGGCGATAAGCATTTAGACACTCCTACGAACTTAATCACCCAAGTGGCAAAGCCCATGAAATAGAACGAGGTCTTTATTCAACTCATTCCCAATTGGCTTGAGCAAAGCTCAAATTAGCACAACGAGTATAGTATATAGGCAATGGTGCTTTGGTGACCTCCAATACTCATTGGCCTGACCGAATTTTCGAGGTCATACCAATCTCATCTCAATCATTTATTCATTGAACACAATTATGAACCCATAAGCAACTAATCATCTCAAAACAACATGAGAAAAAATCTAAGTGAATATATCCGGGGGTGCTCCTCACAAGTCTCGAGATGGAGAACCCTTTTCAATCCCTCTACCTTTGACTCGTGTGCACGTGTATCATCTAAGGAAGATTGATTCTCAACTAAAGTTGAAATGAGCATAACCAAGATGTGTACTTTTACATTTTAGACCATTAATATAAATATACAAGATATCATGCCATTGTCTCGAGTTCTCAAGTTTTATTGCACCAATTGGCAAGCTAACATCCTAGAACAATTTTTTTTTTTTATGCTTCATTTTTCTCAAAATAATAGCACAAAACACATGCAATAGCAACGATTCCCCCAAACTTGAGCTAAAAGAAGATCACATGACAAATAAAATCAATAAGCGCTACTCATACCACCTCCCCAAACTTAAACTCAACATTGCCCTCGATGTTGACTCAATCATACATACAAAGGGGATAAACGAGAGTACTTACAACAAAGGTGCTAAAAAGCAAACCTTACTCACGTGGAATCCATTTCCAAGCTCAAATTCGCAACAAAAGATCTTCCAAAGCAAAACTCGGCTACTACATGTCATGTACTCACAATACAAACTATCAAGACTCAAAGAGAAGTATGCCAAAAGTGCATACTTGAACATAACAAAAAGAAACAAACTAAACAAGACAAAAACAAAAGCAAAAAGAAAAGAAAACTTACAAACTTGGGTTGCCTCCCAAGAAGCGCTTGTTTTAAAGTCACTAGCTTGACTTTATCGGGTCGGCTCAAGGAAGATGACGTATGAATGCTTTGTTTGTTCTCCACTCCACTCTCGGGTATTGATTCAATCTTTGGATATTGGTATTGAGGATTGGCCCATCGTGTGTGATAAATACCTTAGGTTGAGACCAAGCAATCATCCACTCACGAGTTTTTTTATGGTCCCTCAATACCTCTATTACCTTTTCTTCCCTATGCTTAGGATGGTGTTGTGGGCTCTGTTCCAAGTTAGAGACAATGTCTCGTCGTTCTTCACCCGTCACTTTGACATACATGAAATCCACGATGTAGGGATGTAGAAGATGATTGGTTCATTTTTCCTGAAAGTGCTCAACACTAAAAGGATCAAAAGCATCAACTTGAAAATTCAAATCAAAGTCAAGTGGATACTCAAAAACCTCATAGTTATCATTATTAACCATATCAGCTTCTATATTCATTGACAACTTACCATCATCGGTATCGAGTACCGATTTACTTGTGGTTAAGGGAGACGGTAAAGGAATGTCAAAAACCTCAGAAAGGATTGGAGTCTAATGCTCATCGTTGGAGGAATCTGCTTTCGAATTTTCCAACTTTCTCTCATTCAACGTCACGGTGTTGCATTCCTCCTTTTGATCTATCTCAGTGGTACTAAGCATTGTCCACGGTACTTTCTCAGATAAGTCTCTCGATAGTTGCTTTAATTGTTGACTCATCTCCTTCATTTCCAAAGATAATTCCTTCATCGTAAGGCGAAGCTCTCCAAGAGTGTTATCAAATAGTTCATCTGGAGTAGGAATTCTTACATGGTAATGTTGATAATTTCCTTGGCTAGAGCCTTGATTGTGATGGTAGAAGGATGGAGGTGCGTAAGATGTTCCCTGTGGTTGTGTGGGTGCTATACGACTAAACAGAAAGACCGAACTACGAAAAGAAATTTCCCCCGTAGTTGGAAATCTCACTTGGATTAGTGGTGGGAAGAACTCTTGTCCATGACATGCTTGAAATTCCTCGACATGAGATCTCGGTGGTTGACATGCTTGAATGATGTTTTGCAACATTCTTGATTCTCTAGAAGACTCCTGTCCGGAAAGTTGCAGGCCATTGCTAACTAGTCCTGAAATGAAAAACAAAAATAAAGTAACTACTAAAAACTTGCAATAAAATAATAAACGGAAAATTAAGCATTATGAAAGCGTAAAAGAAAATCAAAAACTAAAATATACAAGTCCCCGGCAACGGCGCCAAAAACTTGACACGCTAAAAGCTAACGTGCTATTGTAGCAAGTGCACTAGTCGTGTGTAGTAATAAAAGTGGACGAGAAGTCCGGTTGTCGAGCCACGGAGACTTGAATTCTAGTTTATGATTCTATGACGGTAAACAACAATTACAATAAAGGTAAATTGAATGTAAAAAGTGTACATTAAGAACGAGGTTGCACAAAGGATTTTGACCAAAATATAAAGAGAGACTAAGACACATGCTAGGTCCAAATTGATCAAATATACTTATAGAGGTTCTCGTTGGAGAGTTACACTTATATTGTTATGGTGAAAACTCCTAGGGTAGAGAATAACCGATGTCTCGCGTTAAACCCCTATGCTTAGATCGTGATTTCCTAAATATTCCTATCCGGAAATCCAACCACTAAACATGCATTAACGTACTAGAGTTCACTCGATTTGAATCGAACAACTTCACCCGGGAATCTTTACCTATGTCTAGGGCAATTCCTCATTAGTTGCGGGTCATGATGTGAATTTCTTGCACCCTAAGTCAATTTTCTCCCGAAATATTAACCTAGGCATAAGATTCTAACATATAGTGATCAAGTATATGCAAGATAGGCAAAAACACAAATTCACATCACATAACAATATAAGAATAACCTCAACAATCATCTATTATAAGCATACATCACAATTTGACCTTACATGGCCCTAGTCTTATGAATTTAGTTCATGATTGATAATATGAAAAACATAAATGAATTAATATACATATTCATAAACATAAATGAAATAACAAGCAATTAAAACTCCCTCCAAAGTGAATAATGATGGAACTCCAATTGAATCTTCCTTCTCCAATGGTGATGATGAATCAAGAATCAAAAGTACTCTCTCCTCTCCCTCTATGGATCGGTCACTCCCTCTCCAATTTGATGATGAATGATGGTGAATGATGAAGAGTATGGGCTCCCCCTCTCCAATTGATGATCAGGAATACAAGGGATGATTGCCTTTTATAGGTGTATATTCTCCTCCCTCCCATGTGTTGTCCCTCTCTTGTGTCCTCCATTACTCTAAAGCATGTAGTATAAAATTCCATAAATTAAATCTACCAAGAAACACACTTAAGACACCCCCTCAACAAATGTGCTGACCTCTTGGCTTTAAATGATTCCCTTCCACCTAAAATGCTGAACTTTTGGCTAAAAGGAATCAAATGTCAGAGGTGTCGGCACCCAGGCGCGGGTATTTCGGCGCCTAGGTGCGGATGTGCGAAGTCTAGACAGCTTTCTTACTTTTCTGCGCAGAAATCCTATTTCCTTCATAACTCTTTCCAAAGACCTCCGATTTGGATGATTCAAGTTCCCCCGTGAAGCTAATACATACATGTACAACGTTTTATAAGGAAACTTTGTCCAATTCGGTCCCCAAATGTACAGGAATAGTGATAAATCCGTGGTGATTGTTGAGCGTATTTGACTCTTGTCCGGCGCAGCAATCATATTTCCTTTATAAATCTCTCCACAGACCTCCGATTTGGATGATTCAAGTTCTCAGTTGAAGATAAGACATAGTTATACAACTTTGTAGAAGGAAACTTCGTCCAATTCGGTCTCAAAATGTACAGAAATAGCGCTCAACTGTGGAAAGTGTTGCGAAATCAGCGCCCAGGCGTGGGTATGATGGCGCCTAGGCACGGGAATGCGAAGCAAATCCTCGGAACTGGATGTCAGCGGCGCCTGGGCATGGTTGGAGGGGCGCTTGGGCGTGGGAGTGCGAAGCAACTTGGCCTAAACTTGTTTTATACGTCGTTTTTCGCCCGTTCTTCTATTGTATCCATTTAAGGCCTGAAATCACTTAATGCACGAATTAAATGCACATGTGGCAACACTCAAGCGATAAATGAACCTAAAACATAAACGCAAAGGGGCTTAAAAATACGTAAAAACGCCTCGTATCAATATTATTTTCTTTTCTTTGGAGAATGTAAAACAATTTAACTTTTTTGTGATTTGCATTTTTAGGTGCTTCTACGACAAGTCATTTGTTTGGGCGTTATGAAACTGTACAAAATTCCCCTTTGGATTTTGTAATTCCTAACGTGCAAGCAGGTAATTATGAATCTTATAATAAGTTTCATATATGTTGTATTCCTTTAATTCGTAACTTGTTATTCTTATTTTTAAATATTGTCATAATATTTATATTTAATTGCAGGTACGTCTACACAAAATTCCCCCTTGGTAAATCCCCATTCCAGGAATTGTGTAATTTCTGACTTGCAAGCAGGTAATTATGAATTTCATAATGGTTGTATTCCTTTGATTCGTGACTTCCTATTCTTATTTTTGCATATTGTCATCATATTTATATTTAATTGCGGGTCTGTCTACACAAAATTCCTCTTTGGTACATCTCCGTTCGAGGAATTTTGACATGCAAGCAGGTAATTGTGAATCTTCTAATAAGTTTCATAATGGTTGTATTCCTTTGATTCGTGACTTATTATTCTTATTTTTACATGCTGTCATCATATTTATCTTTATTTGTAGGTCCGTCTAGACAAAGTCATCATGAATTTGAGCATTCTAATTTTGGGTCTAGTGATTTTGCAAACATTGAGAATGATAATATTGGGAATGACGACGACAATGATAATTCTGACTGTTCGATCCATATTCATACAGACGACGAGATGGAAGAACACGTCAACAATGCAATGAGGGATGAGGATGAAGATGATGAGAGTAATGTACTAATGAATAAAGATGTCCCTCCCACAAGAGCTGAAGAAAGACCTCATGAAGTGCTCCCATTCTACTCCACCACATTTCCAGAAGTAGAAGGTGATTCACTACATCGAGAAAGTGCAGGTTTGACCCGGAGAATAATTTATGATCATGCGAAAGGTAATCTTCCCAAGGGCCAAGTTTTTGACAACAAACTCAGCTTGCAAGCAGTGGTGAAAAACTACCACGTGCAGCATGCACGACGCGAGTTTAAGGTGACAATTATTAATCCGACAGTGTATGCCGTAAAATGCAAACATGGATGCCCTTTTAGACTGCATGGAATTTTGTTGAAGAGTACTAATTTCTGAAAAATTACAAGGTATGAAGGGCCACACACATGTTTTGCTGAAGATTTTTCCAAGAATCACTTTAACTTGGACATAAACATGATCGCAAATGAACTTTTACCAGAAGTGAGGAAGGATCCGTCATATAAGGTCGGTCTAATTAGACTAATGGTGTCAAAAAAATGGCAATTCGATATTTCATATGGGAAGGCTTGGTACAGTTTGTGACGTGCAAATGAGATTGTATACGGCACGTGGGAGGATTCAGTTGCATGGTTGCCTAAATTTTTGGGATCTATCCAGAAATGGAATCCGGGTACGGTTGTTGAATGGCGGCACAAAAGACCAAATCAAAACCCAAAAATGCTGAAATATTTGTTTTGGGCGTTCAAGCCATGTATAGATGGATTTCGACATTGTCGAAGAGTCATATGTGTTGACGGGACTCATTTGTACGCACGACACAAGGCTAAGTTGTTGGCCGCATCAACTCTGGATGGAAATCAGAATATTTTACCTCTAGCATTTGCCATCGTTGATAATGAGTCCAACAAGTCTTGGTTATGGTTTTTACAATTGGTCGGCAAACATTTTTTGATGCCTGATGAAGGTGTTTGCCTTATTTCTGATCGTCATAAAGGCTTATTAAGTGCTATTCGATATATGCCCATGTTTACTCCTCCCATGGGAGCTCATAGATATTGCCTACGACATGTGAGTTCAAACTTTAATGCTCAATTCAAAAGTAAAGCTTTGAAGAAACTCTGTTATGTAGCAAGTATGACACATAACGTCTGAAAGATTGACCAAGCAATGGAACTTATTAGTAATAAGGATCCGGTTGCATTGAATTATTTGAAAGGTATCCCACAAGAAAAATGGACACTGGCATATGATGGAGGGATGCGGGAAGGCATTATGACGACGAACAAGGGAGAAAGCTTAAATAATGTGTTGAAAGGTACTCGACATCTTCCACCCACAACAATTGTTGAGTGCACATTTCACCGCATTGTGGAATATTTTGCTGATCGAGTTCGAATGGCTTTGGCAATGAGGGAACAGCCCCTGACGACATATGCATATAAAATATACAATGAGTGGGCAAGAAAATCCTCGAACCACACAACAATAGTTTTTTCTTGGTTGGATTACACGGGTCAAGTTAAAACTCCCTGACAGATGGGGTCCGGTAATCATACTTACAAGGTCGACATCAAAGGTAAATATTGCTCTTGTGGAAAATGGACTCTTTATCGAATTTCGTGCTCACATGCAATAAAATTATATGAGAAATTACAGATTAGGTCGTCCTCGTATGTTGAAAAACATTACTCTGTCCATGAATATTTGAAAACATATCAAGGGAGGTTCTATCCGTTTCCTGAATCACATTATTAGGACACCCTCAATTTTGAGTTGGTCCATGACCTTGATCTGAGGAAGCCACCTACTGTAGGTCGACAGCGGAGTACTCGAATTCCCATTGAGATGGATTGGCCAGAGTTAGATTCAGACTAGACTCAGATTATTTGTAGCGTGTTGTTGACAATTAGACTCAAGTTTTAGTAAAAAATTATTTTTTTTATTGATTTTGTGGCTCGTATTTGGCCTGTTTTTGTGCATTTTTCGGCTACGACTTGAACATAAAAATTGCAGGTGGTGTTGTGAACTTTGTGGGGCTGTAAGATTTGGGTCATTTCGATGCCCGGGTGAAGAAATATGATGTTTCAAAGGAGCCCCGCGTGTTTAAAAAACTGGTAGTTTTTGTTGATTTTGGTCATTTTTCTCCCTTTTTCGGGTTTCGACTTGAACATAAAAAATATAGATTTGAGCATAAACTTCATAAAAGAACAAGAATTGGGTGGTTTTGATGCCCGGGTCAACAAATACGACATGGCAAAAAAAAATAAAAAAACAGTTTTTTTAATAAATATTGACTTTTTCTTTGTTTCCATCTCATTTTTCTCCCTTTTTCGTGCATTTTCGGGATTCCGCTCGAACATAAATCTTATAGACTTACCTATAAAATTCGTAATACAACAAGAATTGGCTCTTTTTGATGCCTGAGTGAAGAAATACGACAAGACAAAAAAAAATAGCATCTTTTTTTATACAAATAATGACTTTTTCTTTGTTTCCGGCTCATTTTTCTCCATTTTTTGTGCATTTTCGGAATTCCGCTCGAACATAAAACTTGAAGATTTACATATAAAATTTGTAATACAACAAGAATTGGCTCGTTTAGATGCCCGAGTGAAGAAATACGACAAGGCAAACAAAATAAAAAAAATAGCAGTTTTTTTATACAAATAATGACTTTTTCTTTGTTTCCGGCTCATTTTTCTCCCTTTTTCGTGCATTTTCGGAAGTCCATCTCTAATTGTCCGGACGCTGTGAGGGACAACAATGTCATTTGTAACAGGGCGATACCACCTTTAAACATCAATCACACAATTAAGTACAAAAATAAGGGTTTTCCTAGTTAAAATTGTTAATCAATTAAAATTCATGAAAATAGCAGTATATTACTGTGCACCATAAGGAGCTCGGGCAATGCCATGCTCATCAATTCCCGCCACTGGCTCAGGAACATTACTAGGTCTGACAACCAAGATCCTAGACCACGCCCATATCTGTTAATGAATATATACACATGATTAAAAATCACGAATTATCATAAAAAAATAACATAACAATATTTAAATAATCATTCTCCCCATCTGTAACAATGGCGTACAAGCATCTATATTTTTCTAACCTATAGTGGATGCTTTGCTCAGCCCTCGGTATAGCCACGCCAATACACCACTCCCCCAGCTATAGGTGTTTGTTGCGTTAATATCTTCAAATAACGTCAACCATAGTACCGGAGCAACATCTCCGGTGGTGTTGAGACACAACACGCCATGCAACATAAGTGCCCAACAACGAGCTATCTGGTCGACTTGCATTTTCTCAGATTCGGGGGTGATTTGGGCAGCATCCGAGGTCACATGGACGACAATCTTCGCCATTTTTTAATTGAAACCTTTTTTTTTTCAAAATCTGCTCTAGTCATTTCAAACCCTAATTGTTCCAAAATATAGGTTGCACACTCATCATAACTTCGGAACACATGATTAGTTACTAGAGGTCGACCATCGACTGGTAGACCAAATATCACAGCAATATCCTGAAGAGTAATCATAGTCTCTCCAGTTCTGAAATGAAATGTATTTGTCCCCGGTCGCCATCTCTCGACTAGCGCAGTTACAAGACCGATTTCATTTGTCCATGGCCCTAACTTGTATACCCGATATAACTCCATGTGTTGCAGTTTTGACAAGACTCGATTATGTGGGGTCCTTCCATAAGCACTACGAAAATACACACTATCCGCCCGTCTAGCACGGAACACGAAATTGGGGAACTCACGAACCCCCTCGGACATATGATTTGCCTGCCCGCTCAACACCCTATCGTCTATCGGGCCATATATATGATCAACAAACTGATGCGCCATCGTACATTAAAATAAAATAAAAAGTCACTTTCAATTAAAACGATACTTGAGATAATTAGAATAATTCAAATTAATATTTCATAAATTCAAACACATACTTCACAAATTATATCAAAATTATATCAACAATTCAAAATTAGAGCTAAAATATCAAAATTATACCAACAATTCGAAATTAAACTACAAAACTCCACAAATTTTAACCTAAATTGATAAATTCCACAAATACTTCACAAATTATATCAAAATTATATCAACAATTCAAAATTAGAGCTAAAATATCAAAATTATACCAACAATTCGAAATTAAACTACAAAACTCCACAAGTTTTAACCTAAATTGATAAATTCCACAAAATTTCGAAATTACACCTACACCTTAAATTCGAAATTACACTGCAAAATTCCACAAAAATTCGAAATTGCACTCCAAAATTCCACAAAAAATTGAAAATACACTACAAAATTTCACAAAAATTCGAAATTACACCTAAGCGCTAAATGCAAAATTACAGTACAAAATTCCATAAAAAATCGAAATTACACCTAAACCCAAAATTCGAAATTATACTATAAAATTTCATAAAAATTCGAAATTACACCTAAATCATAAATTCAAAATTACACTACAAAATTCCACAAATTCAAACACTAAATTGATAAAATTTAACAAAAAATCGAAATTACATCAAAAGCCCAAATTCTAAATTGCATTATAAAACTTCACAAATTTAAACAATAAATTATATCAAAATTCGAATTATATATTTCATAAAGCAATAATATGTAAAATTTACCTTATATTGTTGAGAATTATGAAGAAGATGAAAGTGAAGGAGAATTTTCGGTTGAAGGTGAGATGAAGAAAAAATGAAGGAGATGAAGAAGAAGTGAGAGAGAGAGAGAGAGACAACCGGCAGAAAAGAAAAGGAAAAGTTGGCATTTAAGCCCATTCCGTGCTCGAGCAGCGCGGAATGGGCAACGGTCGACCGCTGCCCATTCTGCGCTGCCCGAACGCCGAATGGGCCAAAATTAAAAAAAAAAAATAGAAAATGCCCATTCCGCGCTCGGGCAGCGCGGAATGGGCAGGAATATAAAAAAAAATTAAATACATTCCACGCTGCCCGAGCGAGGAATCTGCCCATTCCGCGTTCGGGCAGCGCGGAATGTGCTATTTTCTGAGTCCGATTTTTTGTTGTATTATTTTCTTAATTTTGATTTATTTTTATATTATTTATTTAAAATTCTCGTTGATGCATGAAGAGTTAAATGGTTGAGTTATTTATTTTTGTAATAATTATTTAAGTAAATAAATAATAAAGTGAGAAAGAGATAAAATAAAATATTATTTTATTATTTGAATAAATTATGAAATTTGAAACAATAAGCTATTTAACGTTTATTTGATTAACTACGATTAATATGGAGTTATGGTGCTGCATTGTCGACGTGGAAGCATAATAGCCGTGTAGCTCAACTAAATGGAGTATGAACTATCCTCCTGGGACGTTGGTATTACTTATTCCACTAAATGGGAAAAACGCAAACTTCATTTCATATTCAAATTCATATCTCAATTACATCACTCGCCATGTTTCTTCTCAAGGTAACGTAACCAAATAAAAAAGTTCAATCGAACTGCTTTATTCGATTCCCCCTTCTTTTTCGTTTTGTTCATATCTAATCTATTTTGTGTTCTTTTACTGCTATAATATATGATTATGATTAGAGACATGGAGATCAATAGCATTTGGGGTTTATGGGTAAAACAATTTCACCAAATCTGGATTTTTGTAAGTCCCATTTCTTTGATTCCTTCTGCTATTAATTCAATAATAATTCCAAATTCAACGAGCCTATGTAGTTAAATTTTGATTTGTAATTTGGAAAGATATTATTAATACATTTTATTGATGAGTACTCATGTCTTCAAATAGAAAACATCTTTATGCTCATATTGTTATCAAACAAGTGTAAGTTATCAAAGATGTAGTCTATTTGGCTTAATCTAACTTGTGATATGTGATAGAGTTCAAAGCATGTAATGTTTATGAACTCATGTATATATTTTCTGAATGAGAACTACAATGATACAAGCATATGTATAGATAGAAGTGAAATGTAGCCCTAATACACAGATGGGCCGGACTATAACCTATACATGGGCCGGACTATAATCTATACACTACCACCCCCTCGCAATCTGAGCAGTGGGACCAACGCAAAGATTGGCCCGAAGTTGGGAAAACTTGGTAGGTGGTAAGGCTTTGGTGAAGATGTCGGCCACTTGTTAAGTGGTAGGAACATACTTGACCAAAACATCACCGGTGGCAACTTTCACTAGTACAGAAAAGGCCTGTTACAGCGGTTTTTTTTGGCCAATTACAGCGGTTTTTAACCGCTGTAATAGGTACCGCTGTAATTGGTTCAGGCCAATTACAGCGGTTAAAAACTGCTGTAATAGATACCTATTACAGCGGTTATTTTTATAACCGCTGTAATAGGTATACCCTATTACAGCGGTTATACAAATAACCGCTATAAAAAAAAAAAAAAAAAATTTTAAGGGGCCTATTACAGCGGTTGTTTCCAAAACCGCTGTAATAGTGCCCTGAAATTAAAAAAAAATAAATTTTTGACTGTGTTGGAATGACACGAAATTCGCACGGTCATAGCGAAACGGCATTTCGAACAAAACGCAAGACAAAGTCTTGCGATCTCTTGATTTTAGCCATCCGAGATCGTTTAAGGCCTCAAATACGCATTTTATTATAAAAATACATATTTTTGTAATAACACGCGTATTTGAGGCTTTAAATGATCTCGGATGGCTAAAATCACGAGAGCGCAATGCAAAGCTTGCGTTTCGTTCGAAATGCCGTTTCGCTATGACCGTGCGAATTTCATGTCATTCCGACACGGTCAAATTATAAACGAAAAATATTTTCGTAAATACACAAATATACATACACATACACAAATATACATATACACCCACATATACACAAAATAAATATACTCACACATACACAAATATACATACACCCATATATATAGGTGGTGTCGGCGGCGTTGATGGAGGTGGTAGTGTCCGACCTATTACAGCGGTAATAGCATCCGACCTATTACAGCGGTTCTTTTCAGAACCGCTGTAATAGGTATATTTTCAAAAAAAAAAAAAAAAAATTAAAATTTTTTTTTTACTATTACAGCGGTTCACATAAGAACCGCTGTAAAAGGTTCCTCCGTTCAGCGGTTTTCAAAAAACCGCTGTAATAGGTGCGCTGTAATAGACCATTTTTGTAGTAGTGTTTTTCCCTAACAAAATGGTAATCAACCTCAATATGCTTTGTACGAGCATGAAACACAGGATTAAGAATGAGATATATGGCACTAATATTATCACAATAGACCCGAACCGGATGCGGAAGGAAGATGCCCAAGTCACGCAGAATAAAACGTAGCCAGCAGGACTGAGCGACAGCATAGGCAACAGAGCGGTACTCAGACTCTGTACTGGATCGGGAGATGGTAGCCTGTTTCTTGGCAAACCAGGAGATAAGATTATCACCAAGATAAACGGCATAGCCAGTGGTGGAACGACGGCTGTCTGGACAACCAGCACAATCTGAATCAGCATAAACAGTCAGGGAGTCCACAGTGGAAGAATGAAGGAGAAGGCCATAGTCAAGAGTACCCCGAAGATAACAAAGAATACGCTTGACCATCTGAAAGTGACTATCCCTAGGTGAGTGCATGAACTGACTGACTAAAGCAACTGCATAAGCAATGTCAGGCTGAGTGTGAGTGAGATACTGAAGACCCCCAACAATGCTGCGATAAAGAGTCAGATCAGAGAAAAGGTCGCCCTCAAGAGCGGAGGGAGTAGACGTCGCAGAAAGAGGAGAAGCACAGGCTTCAAGCTCATCATGTCAAAACGCTGTAGAAGCTCAGTGGCATACTTTTTGCGAAAGAAACAATCCAAGAGAGTCCCGTGTAGCATGAATACCCAGAAAATAGTGAAGATCCCCTAAATCCTTCATAGCAAACTGTGGAAAACATGCACAACCAAAAGTCCGAAATGTGGAATAGTCGAGAGAACGACCAAATAGGACCTCATAAGGAGACTTGCGGCGAAGCGTAGGGGTAGGGAGACGGTTAATAAGAAAAACAGCAGTATAGAGAGCATCGACCCAAAAGGAGTGAGGGAGATGAGCAGTAAGAAGCAAAGTGCGAAGTAACTCAGAAATATGACGATGCTTACGTTCTGACACACCATTTTGTTGTGGGGTGTAAGGGCATGACAGACTAAACTGAATACCAGAAGCAGCAAAAAGATGACGGAATTGAGCATTATCAAACTCACGACCCTCATCACTTTGAAACATTTTGATTGTACTTGTAAAAAGATTTTCAATTAAAATTTTAAAATTACAAAAGTGAGTATAGACTTCAGATTTAGCACGCATAGGATAGCACCAAGTAAAACGTGAAAAATCATCAACAAAAATAACATAATATTTGAAACCGGTAGGAGAGAGAACAGGAGAAGTCCAAACATCAGAGTGAATTAAATAAAAGGGTATGGAGCTACGGTTCTTAACATGCTGAAAAGGTAACTTGTGTGACCGACCTAACTAACAAGTTTGACAAAAAGAGACAGAACAATCCTTAGATTTTATATTACCACTACGAGACAATTGCTGAAAAGTAGAAAGACTAGGATGACCCAGGCGGCGATGCCAAACATCACCAGAGACGGTACGGGCAACAAGGGAGGACACTAGGCTAGGGGAGATCGGGTACAAACCACTACTGGAAGGGGACTACAGAAGAACATGCCCTGTTGTGTTGTCCTTGACACAGAAACCAGTGGAAGAAAACTCAACCATACAATCATTATCTTGACATAATTGTCTAACAGACAGGAGATTATGAGACAAATGAGGAACATGCAACACATTAGATAAAGTAAGGGGACCAGTAGGGGTACGTAAAGGAGCCAACATGCTTAATAGACAAAAGTGCACCATTACCAACTAAAATTTTGTTGGTACCAGTATAGGGAGTAAGGTTAGAAAGATTACTGTCATCCGGAGTCATATGAGCAGAGACACCACTATCAGGATACCAGGGTATGCCAGAGGTGGCAGCAGCAGACAGGGTTGAAAAAGACTGGGGAAGCTCTGCAGAAATATATGTGTGGTTAAATCGCTGGGGACACGAAACACACGTGTGACCCAAAATACCACAAAGCTGACATGTCTGACCAAGAGTAGGAGTCGGAAGTAGACCAAGACCCGGAGAATACTAAAAAGTATGAGGGGATGGGGACGATCCATGACCATAACAGTCCTTCCCATGTCTGGAACTAGAACCGTGACCATGGGAGCCACCATTACCTTTAGCACAAGAATTGTTGGAATTCGAGGAGTGAGAGTGGGCGACAAAGGCAGAAGATGTAGATAAAAGTGAGGGGACAGATGAAGTTCGGGAAATTGGGGTTTCATGGGGGCTAATTGGAAGAAGAGAAGGCATATGGGGATTGTTGTGTAAATGAGAGAGAATATTGGGGCTGTTTTGGAAATTAGTGATTTGGTGGGGGCGATTTGTGAAAGTAGGGTTATTATGGGCGCTGTTTTGAAAATAAGAAGGATTTTGAGATAAAGGGTTAGTCAGGGGATTTATATGTGAATATGAGGGTTGAGGAGCGTGACTTAAAGGATTTGAAAAGAAGAGGGCGCCGCAATAGGATGGTAGAGAAGCGGCTAACGGGTTTTCGCCGGTGAGAAAGCAGAAGTTACCGTCACCGGCTGTGGGGAAGTGATTTCCGGCTACGGAGGCTGTGAAGGTGAGATAAGGGCCGGGGCCGAGCAGGATGTTGGAGGGAGAGAGGTCCAACAGCGGTGGCTGTAGAAGCTGCGCCGCCGGTGAGAAGAGATGGGGCGGCGGCAACGACAGGTTTCACACTTGCGGCGGCAACGGACTCAATGACAACAGAAGGAAGAAAGACGGCTGAATTGAAGAAGGCAAGTGTGTGTGGTGTCGGATTTGAGTGATTAAAATAAAGGTTGTCGTCGGTGATGTTGGAGAAGACGGAGGCGGCGTCGTTGGAGGTGGCGGCCGAGAGTTGTGGTGATGGAGAAGAATGAGGGGCGCCGTTGGTAGTAGCGGCGGCAGTGAAGTGAGATGCAGACAGAGACGGGGCAGTGGAGAGGATGTCGGTAATATCTTTTGGAGAGATATTGAGAGTTAAGAGGTGTTGAATGAGATATATACTATCTTCTGTGAAAGAGGACGTTGGCGATGATGACAAGAAGAGAGACTGCATATGCGAGTCAGAAGAAGCAGAAGGTTGTAGAGAGGAAGAAGATGAATCAAGAGGTAGGATGGGTGGGGCCGCGGTGACGGCGACGGCGATGACAGTGGTGGCTCCGGATAGAGAACGGGATATGGCGGCAGATATGGGTGCCATGAGGGCGGTAGAAGAAGCCACAAGCTTGTTTTACCCGGTGACTGATACCATGATAGAATTCAAAGCATGTAATGTTTATGAACTCATGTATATATTTTCTGAATGAGAACTACAATGATACAAGCATATGTATATATAGATGTGAAACGTAGCCCTAATACACATCTCCGGACTATAACCTATACATCGGCCGGACTATAATCTATACACTAACAATATGTAATTATAGATAGTGTGTTGTTGAAACGGTTTTTCCTGATTGGGTCTAGTCTAGTTTATGGTTCAAATGGGTCGTCGAGTATGGTGCTATGATTATTTGATAGTTATTTATATTACTTTTCAATGATAGGGAGAATTCAAAAAGATTCAAACCAGAAGATGTGCAAATACAAATAGAAGGAAAGAATTGCATTGTTATTGGAGCTAACTCTGGCATTGGTTATGCAACTGCTGAGGGTCTTGCATCACGGTGCACATTTCTTATTTAGACCTTTTCGTACATCTTTCATTGGTTTTGCAAATTGGTGAGATCATGCTTGAGGTCCTTTGTTTTTTAAATTACTAATGTATAGTTGATTTTATGTTTATGAAGTGGGGCGACTGTGTTTAGGGTATGTCGCAATAAGGAGAGGGGTGAAGCCGCTGCTTCACAAATCCAATCTGCAACAGGCAATAAAAATGTTTTCTTGGAGGTCCTTGGTTCTATTTCTCGTCTTACAGTTAACGGAA
>WHWC01000411.1:0-43432 GCA_019426215.1 Buddleja alternifolia | reverse complement strand
AATAGGAAATATCCTGATATCCTACCATGGATAGATCCCCTGTTGATGTCATCTTGTTTATAGTATAGCCCGAATATACCCAATGCTATCCCATCTGGTGATTCTCCTGGAATTTAGAATAAGTCAAGTATAGTGGGCTACACATGTTGCAACCCTGACATCTCATGTCATAAGGATTATCTCACACTATGCAACCCTTAGGATTCCAAGTTTGACATGGAACCAACATGGAATCCTGCGAGGTGTTCAATCGTGTACCTCTGCGCATTCACTGATCCCCGACCAATGCCCATGGAATAAGGTACTCTCTGTACGAGAATGTCTGCACGAGCAAGCCTTAACGAGACTATGATTTTCCTTTTCCTCATGTCTTTATGTCTTGGAACTAGTTTATGATCACAGCCTTGAGAACGCTCCACAATCTCTACCTCTGTCCACGACCATTACCATAGCCATGCAATGATCCTCGAGACTCTATCAACTACAGCGTAAATTTATAGATAAAGATAAATGTCAGATAAAGGAATTGATATATAAAACAAGACTGTGTCTTAAGTGTTTACAGATTTGACAGCACCACTAATGACCCGGGCACCTAACACTAGCATATGGAGCTTATCTTCTTATATATTTTTTAATGAATTTATAAATTCTTTCAAAATGAAGTGAGACGAGAAGAAGACTCATTCATTGGCTCCCATAATTCTTTATAAATTCTTTCAAAATGAAGTGAGACGAGAAGAAGACTCATTCATTGGCTCCCATAATTCTTCTTCCCAGAGCGTGAATAAAATTACTGATTTTTGTTTCTCTTTCAAAAGCTACTCATGAAAGAATATGTGGAAACTAATCTGTCTTAATATGAAAATGTATCATTAAGAAAGTGTATATGATTGAGCATTTAAGAATTTAGCACATCATGTGCAATACTTAGCACCACCCAATTTTTGAGATATAAGTGTTTTATTTGCCTAACAATCTCATCTAATTCTCGCCTAAAGTATCAATTTTGTCGTGTAGGATATTTGGAACTTTTGGCGAGAATAGATGCAAACATTGGACGAGATTGAGAGCCCCAAATAAAGTCGAAAAATTCAAGAACAACCAACAAGGCATCATAAGTCCAGAGAAAGTAGCATAGCATGTGAAGGCATCTCGCCGACGCTACGGAGAGAAAAAAATCTTATTGCGTGTCATAATACACCAAAAATACTATTTACTTTACTTGATACCTACTAGTGATAGTGATAAGCAAAGGTCAAACCCAAAGGAGTGAAGATCAATTGTAAATATTAACAGCTTGTGATAATGAAATAAAAAGTGGGAATTCGGTTGCAATTATACGATAACTAAACATAAGCGAAAGTAAGATAAGCGATTAAATGAGAGAATTTAATGATAAGAGAGAAACTCGGTCAATTGTAATTGAGTCTTCTACGTTGTCCGTTGTTTAACTCATTCCACTCGAATGTCACCTCTATCAGTGATCTCTCTAATAAGGTGATATCGCCTCAAAATATGCTTGGACCGTTGGTGAGACCTTAGCTCCTTAGCTTGCGCTATGGCTCTATTGTTATCAAAGTATATACATATTGGATTTGCAATGGAGGAAACTACATCCAACTCACGAATTGTTAGTGTTATGCCCTCAGATGCCATAGAAGATAGAATGTAGATGGCATATTATTTGTAATTGAATCTTTATTTAATTAATAAAAGGTATTTCCATTGTTTAACTTAAATCTTATTGGCATTTGTAAGTTGAAACAACATTAAGTCCGAGAGATCAGGCAAAACTTCTACTCCTTATGGGTGAGGAAGATGGGCACAAAAGTGTTTGGTACTTGATCTCTAAACTCGTTCCGAAGTCAAAGAGAGTTTCGATTGGGTGTTGAAACTGGATAACACTTGTATGATATAAGCTTTGACATAGGAGTGCGATTCCAACACTATAGGTTAATGGAGCTTGTGCCATAGTCACATTAGTGGGACTGATCGAACACGACTCGCATAGATTTTGTCACATGGGTTTCACTGTATGACAGTCAATGACAGAACTGATTTGTTGTGATAGGTGCGCGTGAAGCTAAGACCTAAAGGATCACGTTGAAGATGCACTTATGTTATCAAGTTCATCATTAGAGTAGTTAGACCCTATTTACCTGTAGGTGGGGTCTACCTCAAAGTACAACTTGATAGACAAGTGGCAGTCTTAACTGATTATCAATATGGAATTTATTCTCTCATTAGTGAATGAGTATATATCCTATGTCATCATGAATGAGTGAAGTCAAAAGTCTTTGGCCAAAGTAGTGGAACTGCTTGTGTTAGACACGAGAGTAAGCTCAGTGACCTCGACTCATTATGGCTAAAGCATATCATCAAGTCCTTTGAGTTTGACAAAATCATGACTCTCACTTAACTGTGATATTAGAAGAAGAAAAAGAAGAAGAAGTGAAGTTTTTTGATTGCTTTCTGGCATGGTGATTTAGAGGCAGTAACGGGTTTGCAGATCGGATCAAAAAATCAAAGTAGGCTCAGAATTCACAATAACGATAATATTAATTTATTTATAATTCATTGATACATGATATTTGTTTCTACAACATATAATAAACGCATTTTTCTAATTACATCATATTTTGTAGATATTTTAGAATAAAATATACATAAAATATTATTTATTTTATTTTGAAATGTGTCTTTAAAATAATTATTATTTTACTTATGTAATTACATTTATAATCATGATATACATTATTAACATAGTTTTATAAATTAATCAAAATAAAATGGAGTTAATTTATGTAGATTTAGTGAATAGTGACTCCATGATATTGAATAGAATTTGTGTACAAGTGCCATTGATTGGATGATTTCATCCTAAAAAATATGATAATTGCATCGACCTCCCCTGAACTATGGGCATTTGGCATCCCCGCCCCTCATCTTTGAAATATTGACATGGACCTCCTTTCCTTCATTTTTTTCATTATATCTACTAGTTAAAGACTAATATTATCAAAATATAATCAAAAGACTAAAAAAGTTAATTTCAGTTATAATATATTGGATAACGAAAAATTATCAAAATATCATCAAATGATATAATATTAAATAAAAAAAATCCACAATTAAAAATTCTAGAAATATAACTCTAAACTCCTAAAAAATATCGCCTTGATTAACTGTTAATTCCCTTTGTAATGTAAAAATCTTATTATTAAGTATATTAATATAATTAAAATATTTTCCATAAACCTGAACAATTCTATTTTTCATATTTTTCTTAAAAAAAGTATATAAGTACAGAAGTAAGAACCTAACAAATCCTTACATAGTTGTGAATCGAACCAGCGGACAAATTTGTTTTCTCCGATTCAAAAAGCTCAAATTCAATTCATGTTTTGATAATTTTATATTCACATAAAATCAAAAACAAGAATAAGATGTAATCCAATTACCTTTTCGATGAATTTCTAAAGCCAAACTTTTGAGAAGCAACAGATCATTCCTTCTTCTACATTATCAAGCGAAAGATGATCTAAAATTCTTGAAACTCGACCTCCTCTACCTCAGATAGGGTTGGACGAATTAGGGTTTATGTGGAGGGAGAAAAGACTTTATTGTTTTACTCTTTTTCACTCTCTAAGATGAAAAATCACATAAAAGTTATGTTTTTAGTTAAACACCTAGTGTTTAAAATTAAAAAAAAACTATCCCTTTGACTTAAGGAGGGGGTGGCCGAACTGACCTAGGGGGATGGGTTTATGGGGTTCGTCCACTTCCAAGTCTAGTGTTAAGTATTTAAATAATATTCTGAGTCCAATCCAATTGGTAATTAATTAAATAGTAGGCTCATTTTATTAATAGTACTTTATTAATTCTAAATTAATAATACTATTAATATTGATTGAATAAAATTATTTAATTGCAATAATTAAATATATTTATCATAATCAATACACATCCCTTTGATAGTTTCCACTCTAAGTGAAATTACAAAAATACCCTTCATAAAGTAAAACTCATTTATTTTATCACCATTACATAGCGCAACTCTCCAGGCTCGTCTTGATCGGCATTGGGAGGATTCCAAGGATATAGTTATCACCAAGCCATTCCTGAGAAGCTATACCGAAACCCAATGAAGTATGAGATGAATATTTCATTACAAACTTTTATGTTATAATTACCATATGAGTATAAATTCTTAACTGCCGCAACCAATCAAGTAAGAGTCATGGAACATCAATGCTTTGGCCAAAGACTTTAATTTCACAACACCTATGACGTACAGGTCGCTTCTCGTTTGCTTTCGAGACAATGAATTCCTTATTAGTAGTCCACTTCCCATTGTCGAAAGCACCAATTGAATCGTACTTCGAGGTCGACCCCACCAACGAGTGATTGGGCCTAACTACTCTAATAACTTATTCAATGGTACGAGCACAATGTAAAGGACTCCTCAAGTCTAAAATTCACTCATACTATCATAACCGGTAATCCTCATCATTGACTGTCACCGAGTAAAAACCCATGTAATAGGACTACAATGAGTCGAGTTCGAATATGTCAACTCCGTTAATCATATCCATGACATCAGCTCTCATGATCCAATTAGTGTAAGAACTAGCACTTTTCTTGTCAAATCAAGTGTCTTACGAATTGAACCTAAACGCCCAATTTAGATTCTTTAACTCGCGAACCATGTTTATAAGATCAAGCACCTAACTCCACCAGTGCTCCTACTCATCAAATAAGTAGTGGTAAGTACACCTTGATCTTAAGGACCTATTTGTTCCATACATTCAATGCGATAATTAGATATATAAGAACAAACTCACTTTTATTAATGATTAATAACGTTCATAAAATATGAATAAAATGCCCTCTTAAATCTAATTCCTCAGTGACATAGAGGGCATAACACATAACATATATACCTACAGTTCTATTTATTCAAATATGTTTCTTCATTATATAATCCAACAAGGTGCTAATTTAGATGTGATATATTCTATTTTAATAAATAATATTACAAAAAAAGAAAGTAAATGCACCTATTATATATACCACCATGTTGTTATTCTTAAATAGATACAGTAATATTTGTAAAAAACAGTAATATATTACTATTTCATATAAACAATGGTATAATGTAATAAAAGTTCAAAGCTAAAAAATTAGCACAACATAATGTTATTTCTTTCTTTATTGAAGCTAGTCTTAATTGAAAAAATAAAGAAAACTCATATTGTCATACTAAATACAGAAACAAAAACAAAAACAAAAAGAAGTACTAATTTTCTTTCTATTAAAGTTTGCTAAAAAAAAAAAGAACATGGTGTAACAAATTAAATTAACATAATAAAAATAATAACATATTTTTTCATGAAATTCGGCATCTGTTGAATTTGAAAAGAGTTTAAAATTAATACTTTTAACTTATATTTTTGGGGATCATAAAAGGATTCACGATTAAATTGGGTTTTTAAGTAATTTAAAGTTTAGGAATTTTAGAGCTATATCTTTAGAAACTTTTTAGGTTTGGATCCCTTATTATTTATTCTTCATTACTATGTCATTAATTACTACTTTTCCATTCTCTAACTTATTATTTTGATATTCTTTCAAATTTCTCCATTCTACAGAAACGATCGGACTTTCATGGAACAGCTGCCGAAATTCAGGAAACACAGCACCACCCTTGTCATATGCGCAAACTCATCAAAGCAATAGCCATCCTCAAGAATTAGCGGCCAGTGCAGCAAGGAAATCCTTTGTCCATGGAGTTGATTTCAACGTAATCGGGACGTCTGCCACAATCAATGGAAAGAAAATGATATTTCTTTTAAAGTGATCTGGGTCGGAAATTAACCCTACCCTCTCCGTCCGGATCACCTCGCAAAACAAATCAATATGTAACAAAATGAAGATTATAGACTGCATCCGAGGAATCAGGCTGCCTACGTACCACTTAGGGATCAAGTCTAACGTAGTTCCAGATTTATGTATGAATTCCCTATCGTAAAGCTGATTCGTAACACGAGCTATCCAAATTTATATAAGGGATCGTACTGTCAAATCTTAGTCTGAATACGAAGATACAAGCAAGTTAACGAATGTATTAAATGTCGTCTCTCCCTAGCGTGGGCCAAAAATATCCTTGTCTCGTTATCTTTTGAGCTAACGATCTTCCTACCGAGTGATTACCACAACTTCCCTCGTGTATTTCTTGCAGCACATACAGTGCCTCCGCATCTTTCAAGCAACGAAGTAATGGTCCACCGACAGATCATTTGTAAAGCATATTATTAAGAATCGTGAACCTCACTGCTCTATTTTTTACTCTCCGTGCTTCCATTCTGTCCTCAGGTAATTTACCTCGGGAGAGATAGTCAATTATCGCATCCATCCAACTCGGTTCTTCATCTATCGGAATAGCCATCATCGGGGGTTCGATCTTAGAATGATCCGTTATTAAGAGCATAACTTTACGACACTTAGATCCTTTTATTTGATTCGCAAATTTTGACAACGCATCTGCACGATCGTATTCTTCCCTTGGTATCTAACATAATTCAACTTGTTCAAACTTCTGCACCAACTCTTTTACCTTAGCCAAGTATTTTACCATTGTCTTTTCTCGTGCTTCGTATGTTCCTGCCATCTGTCTTGCCACTAACTGCAAATCTGTATACACCTTAATAATCTTTATGTCCAGCTCCTTTGCCATTTTTAACCCTGCAATCAAAGCTTCATACTCCGCTTCATTATTCGTTACATCAAAATTCAGCTTTATTGCAAACTCCATATCCGCTCCATCGGGTGAACGAAGCCACACCCCCGCTCCGCCGCGTCTTGTCATGGACGAACCATCCACATGCAAATTCCAAGTTCCCACCGGCTCTACTATTGAAACAACTTCTGCTCCCGTCTCTGCCATTTCCACTAAGAAGTCAGCTATTACTTGGGCCTTGACCGCTGTTCGACTTCGGTATTCAATACTGAATTCGCCCAACTCTATGGCCCACTTGACGAGTCTACCCGACACATCAGGTTTGGCCAAGATTTGCCTCAGAGGTTGATCCATTAAGACCACAATTTGATGAGACTGGAAATAGGGTCGTAATTTTCGTGCTGAGGTCACGAGGGCCAATGCCCATTTTTCAATATGCAAGTAATTCAACTCTGCTCCCTGCATCATTTCACTCACATAATGTACCGGACGATGATCACCCTCAATGTCTCGTACCAACACAGCACTTATTGCTACCAATGACACTGCTAAGTATAGATAAAGTGGTTCCCCATACACTGGCTTCGTTAGCAACGGAGGTGAAGTTAGATACGCTTTTAATTCTTGAAATGCCTTTTCGCACTCTTCATTCCATACAAATTTTTTTACCTTCCCTTAAAACTTTGAAGAAATGCAATCCCTTGTCGGCTGACCTTGAGGTGAATCTATTTAAACTTGCCATATGACCTGTCAGTTTCTGAACATCTTTCAAATCTTTTGGCGACACCATGTTGAGTATAACCTCGATCTTTTCAGGATTTGCCTCGATTCCTCGTTCGGTCACCATGTACCCTAAGAATTTACCTCCTCGTACCCCAAAAGTACATTTGTGAGGGTTCAACTTCATCCCGTATCGTTTCATGATCTCAAACGACTTCTTCAGATGATCCAAGTGATCTGCCTCTTTTACACTTTTCACCAGCATATCATCAACATATACTTCCATTGTTTTACCTATCTCCTCAACGAACATCATATTCACGATTCGTTGGTATGTCGCTCCAGAGTTTCTCAACCCAAAAGGCATGACATTATAACAATAAACACCTCGTGCTATAACGAAAGAAATTTTATCACGATCTTCTTTGGACATCATTATTTGAATAAATCCTCAGTAAGCATCCATCATACTTAATAAAGCACAACCTACAGTAGAATCAACTAACATATCTATACGAGGCAAAGGGTAGGGGTCCCGAGGGCAAACTTTATTAAGATCGGTAAAATTAGTACACATACGCCACTTGTTTTCGGCTTTCGGTACAAGAGCTACATTAGATAGCCAATCAGTAAATTGAATTTCATTGATATAGCCTACATCTAGGAGTTTCTTTACTTCTTCTTCTATGATAGCATCCCTATCAGGCCTGAAATTCCTCCGCTTCTGTCGAACTGGTTTGGCATCGGGGTCAATGTTCAAACGATGTTCAATAACCGAAGGATCAATTCCTTGAAAATCAGCTGCCTTCCATGCAAATACATTCGAGTTCTTCCTCAAAAACTTCACCAATCTCACCTCCAACTCCCGATCCAACTGTCCTCCAATCCGCGTTGTCTTCTCCGGATCACCCTCAAAAAGTTAAATCGTTTTATGTTCTACAGGCTGCACTCGCGTATCTTCCCTCTTCTGCTTCTTATCCAGCTGCTTCATCAGAATATTTGTATCATGATCAATTAAATGCACCCTCATTACTTCTCTCTTACGCTTCTTCCCAGACTCCGGCCTCAAAGAAGTAGTATAACATTGATGTGCTTCGAGCTGATTTCCACGAACCTCTCCAATTCTGTCTCTAGTTTTGAATTTCATCTTAAGGTGAGGTGTTGACACAATTGCACCAAATTTATTCAACATCGGCCTGCCCACAATCATATTATAGGCAAATGGAGTGTCTACCACCAAAAATGTTACTCTCATCGTCTTCCGCTTCGGTGCCGAACCCAGGGATACATCGAGCTCCACAGACCCTTTCGGCATAATCTGAGACCCCGTAAACCCCATCAACGGAGTATTCACCGTTTTTAAAGCTATATTTCCCAATTCCATTTTTTGTAGAACATCCCAAAAAATAATATCAGCCAAACTACTCGTATCCACCAGAACCTTATGTACAGCATAATTTGTCAGATCCATAGTAATGACCATGGGATCGTTATGTGGTATAACCATCCCCTCGTAATCTCGATCATCAAAGGTGATTGGTGAATCTTTGTAACCCACCGATAAGACTTTCAGTGGTTCGGAATGATAATATTTCGAACTCATTTGTCTGGCAAGCCTTTTCCTCGAATTAGACGAATCTCTATCTACAGGACTGCCCACAATCACATGTATTTCACCTCGATTTGCTAGGTTTTGCTCCCGATGCTCTCTCGGTTCTTTTCCACGAATATTCTCATTCCTCGGATCATTCCTCTGATGATCATCATTGCGACGATGATTATAATAACGATTATGACTACTATATCGGTAATCATCATAACACCGATCATCCTCACCTCTCCGATGCTCATTTTCACGGGACCCTTCATTCATCCTATCGCCTCGACAGCTTCGTTGATCTCTTTCCCAAGATCGACTTCGAGATCATCTTACCTCTATTTTGCGGTCGGCCCTGGGGGCTCTTACATCCGCTAGAGCACGATCAATAAAGTCATTTAAACAGCCCAACTTTATCAAAAGCTCAATTTCATCCTTTAGCTGATAGAAATCCTCCGTATCGTGCCCCTTATCTTTGTGAAATTCACAATATTTATTGGGATTTTTCTTCGTGCCCGCGCGTAATGGTTTTGGCCATTGAATTGCATTGACATTGTGCATTTGAACACACAGTAATGCCCTGGTACGGGGAGCGTTTAGAGGTGTATATTGGTCGTATTTAGTATATCGGTGGGGTCGTTCATGGTTTTTTCTAACCTCGATCCCTCAGTCCGATCACTGTTACGATCCTTTCAATCTTTTCGATCGTTCAGGGTGAAGCTCTCGTCTTTTGACAAATTCATCTCCTCTTCATTGATGCATTGCTCTTGGATCTGCATTAGTTCCTCCTGATCTCGTGGAGTGCGACGGGCTAATGCCGACGCTAAAGGTCCCTTCTTCAACGCAAGCAACAAAAAGGTAACAGTAAGCTCATGGGTTAACTCTGAAATCTCAAGAACCTCTTGGTTGAATCGGTATACGAAATCAGGTAAGCTTTCTGACGAGCCCTGTTTGAAATTCAACATTGCCGACACAGATTTCTTGGCCTTTTTATTACTGGCAAAGTTGTTGGTCCCAAGTGGTATACGAAAGGGTCTAGAAGGGGGGGGTTGAATAGACCCTGAAGTCTTTTTTGACTTCTAAAAATTCGTATCACTTTGAGGTATTTGAACGCTCGGAAAGCTTTAAGCGCTGGATGTGGCGCTTGAGAAACGTTAACTTAGACTCGGTGATTTCAACGCTTACCAAAGTAGGGTAGAGTTTAGTCACTAAATCAGGGTTGGAAGTATTTTATAGCTTAGCGTTCGGTTTGTTAATCGAAAGTAGTCGCTTAGTTGTTTTAAAATTTTATCAGAATGTATGCAATATGAATAGTAAAGCAGTAAAACAATGAATGCTTAAAGAGGTAAATGACACAAGATATTTGTAAGGTTTACTGGGTGATGTAATCCCAGCTACGTCCTTCTTCTCCTTTTATCAGGGAGGTTTTCCACTATGATGATTATCGAAGAGTCACACAGAGACTTCTACAAGATAGAGGGAGATTGGATATGATCTCGGAACTCCTTGGTCACACAGATTTCAGCTCCACTAAAGACCTTCTATCCCCTTGCTTCTTTCACTCAGAAATGGTGCAAGTTACCCTTGATCTCGGAACTCCTTGGTCACACAGATTTCAGCTCCAATAGAGATCAACTTCAACAAGCTTCTTTTACACAAAAATATTGCTTGTAAGTCAACCAGCTTTCTCACTCAGATGAAAGGTGTTGATGGTTTTGGTCACGGGTTTGTTTGTTTTTGGAAAGTTCAAACAACTTGGAGATATCTCAATGGTAGTGTAGGTTCTTCTTAAAAAGAGATTTGAGATATGGGTGACTATCTAGGAATGTATTTGAGAAAGCTTAAAAAGATTTCGGCTCTGGAGTGTATAAGCTCTTTTTAAAACAATTCAGCAACGTTTTGGACCCCTTTTTTTTTATTTTTACGTCCAGATGTTTTTCTATATCTATCCCCATTGTCCATTTTGCTGAAAAGGTTATTTATAGATTGTTATGAGATTTTGTCCGTTGGACACGGTTGGAGTCTCGTTTCCCTAAACATTCCATGAATTCTGACAATCCTAACTTTGGGTATATTTAATTAGTTAGGCATGGTCTTGGTTTCATAAATCTGACAGTCTAGGTCAAAGATATGGTTTGCCCATAAGTTGTTGTGCTTATATTTTAATAGCACTTATCCGACTTTTGATGCATCTTGTTTTATTTCCGTTTGGGAATAATTTTCGTTGATTCATGCATCTTTGATAACTTGGGTTTGAATCTTCAGGTTACGCTTAGAGAACTAGGCGTTTGAGCCTTTGGAGTTTTAGGCTTCTTGAAAGTAGTCTTCTTTGTTAATCAGACGCTTGAAGAGGTCACAATCTTTGCCCGATCTTTTAGACGCTTGTCCTTTCACTTTATCTTTGATAGACTCACTCAGAATTCTATCATTGACTTAGTGTTAGGTACTTGGTCTAAGGTCCATAACAAATCTTGAGCGCTGAGTTCGTAACCCGGGATAGTCGTTTAGCGTTTGATGGACGCTTGAGACTAATCTTTATCTTTACTGTTTCTTCAGACGCTTGATCTTCAACTTCATCACTTGCTAGACTCACGCAGAATTCTTCTAGTGATTTAGTATCACATTCTTAGTCTAAACTCTATAAAAATACAAGTCTAGTGAAAAAACACGAGCTTTCAGGCGCTTACATATTTGTTCTATGAAAGCTTTTATACTTTACATTTCTTGGGGTCTAACATGAAGTCCTATTTGTCATCATCAAAACATCTAACATGAAATTCCTAACAATTTCCCCCTTTTTGATGATGGCAATACCTATTTAGTTCAAGCGTTAGATACCTAAAGTATGAGTTAGCGTAGGTTAGTAAGTTAGTTTGAGCTTCAACGAGATGTTCCAGCTGTAAAATGCATTTTATATATATCTTTCATAGTACAAGCATTTTACAATTGAAGTGAAAGAATCATAAGTAAACAAAATCAAGATCGTGATTTGATCTTGTATCTCTTAGTCATTTCAGCACGGATTGCTTCAGTTATCTGATCTTCTAGCGTCATCATCGCTGCATGATCTTTACTGATTATATGTTTGTTTTCTTTTACTTGTCGTGCCTTGAAGGTAATGAGCTGCTTATTCCATTCCTCTGGACTGATGCCTATGTATCGTAAGCAAATTCTAAAGGTTTGGTCAAAGTCAGACATTTTTCGCTCTAAGGCTAAGACTGCTGAATCAGATGGTTCTGGAATTGACGCTCTGAGAAGAGGAATATCAAATTGTTCAAGCAGTGCTCTTGAAGGTAATGGAAGATTTGGATAGAGCACTCTTGGGGTTTCCTTTTTATTGGACGCTCCCACCGAGGTAGGTACCCAAGAAGGATAGGGATACCTTGGCTCTGTACTTAGTGTGAGGGAAGTATCAATATGTTGACGCTTGGATGGTGGAGGAGGATCTTCTTGATCTTTAGATGTTGAAGATTTCCTCTTTTCTCCCTTCTTTTCCCCCTTATTGCCATCATCAGTCTGTATGAAATGTTGAGTAAGAAGACTGACTTGAGTAGCAATCTGAGCGACAGAGGCTTCAAGAGTGGTCAGACGCTGGTCGAAGTGTTCTTTCATGACCAGTAGTTGAGCGTGATTAGCGTCTGCAAGAGAGGTCTCAAGAGCCGTGAAACGGTGGTTTAGATCATTTGTTAAAGCCACATGACTTGCCTGAGTAGCTGTAGATAGTTGCTGTATTTGAGTGAGGCATTCAGTCATGGACGTTTGAGCGTCGGGAACCGCAGTGCTAACGTGAGGCTTAAAACGGGATGTGTGTTTGAGAGATTCAATAGGTACTTGATAATTAGGATCAAATACTGTTCCTCGAAGCGCTGGGGCACTGTTGGACTCGGTGGATGCAGTAGAGTCGGATTCAGTTGGACTGGGGAATTAGGCGCTTGAGGTAATTCTAATAAGCGCTCAGGAGCAGGTAACGTGTCAGCTGGTGCTGCAGTAAATTCTGATTCTATACGGCTAAAGTCCGTAAACCGAAAGTCCAAGCTGGCAAACGGCTCATCTGCATATGGATACGTAGCAGTCTGTAGAAGTTCATTCAAATGTAGAGTGGGGAGATAAGTACCTTGAATGAACGTTCTGATAGGACTATCCAGGGCCCTGATATACATTGGCCCGAGGATATCCAGCACATGAGTGGGAAAGATTTTGGAGGGCGCTTGGCAGATGGAGAATAAGGCATCTGGGCAATAGTGTTGTGAGAAGCCAATTAGCCGATCTGTTGGGAGAGTCTTCGGTTTTCGAGAGTCGGGAACGTAGAGCCTGTAATACTCTTCCAAGTATGGGTAGATGGCTGAAGCAAGCGCTTGAGTTCTTTCCAGCAGCGACAAAACAAAATCATAGTGACTTAAGACTTCTTGTCGAATAGACGGAAGAAGTGGATATCCTCTGAAAGGATTGATCCGGGAGCCATTCCACTGTCGCAGATTTTCTGTGAAGATTTTGTCGAATAGGGAGACTGGAGGCATAATTGTCATCATGAGAGAAAAATTGTCTTCACAGTGGCTAGGGGTGAAGTTCAGACAGGACAGGGGAGAAGAACTGCTGGTGGACGCTTGATCAGCAAAGAGTAGAGAAGAGTTAGCCAGTTTGTGCAACGCTTGTCTTAAACGGTGTTCAGGTTGGTGGCGGATCAGAGGCAGCTTCAGAACTGGTCCAAGTCTATGTTGGCGCTGCTTTAGCATGTATCGTGCAAATTTGCTCTTTTTATCATGACCCTATTCTGAACAGATGGGGAGCGCTAACCAACTCTTCAAATTTATACGTGTCACCCATATAAGCTTCAGCCCATTTCACCTCAGTCATGCAGTACTCAGTTCCTGCATTAAGTATAGCACGAAATCCTTGGTGATGAATATCACAGATGGACTCAAAACGATACCTGTCTGGTTGGTAGTTAGCGTTCCAGACGCAGTCAAAATAGGCATCGGCTTCTATTTGAATCATCTCGGTCAGTGAAGCTGGACGCTCACCGGCATGTACTCCTTTATTCTTCCACAAGAGGAGAGGATTAGCTGAGCGCTTGTTTTCCATGCTATTTACCAGTGTTGGGGAGTGAGAATAGCCTTCTCTGTTTAGTAGCCTTTCCGTTGGGTTCACAAGCTTATCCTGACGCTCATAGACTCTGATGTTGTAGTCTCTGAGAGCGAAGCCAGTGGGTTTGCTTGTCCCACAGTCCAGATAATAAGCTAAATCAACATCAGCTCTGGGAGTCTTGCCTCCTTGCCTCTGTGCTTGGAGAGTCACGGAAGCCGGGATGTGTTTGGGAGTCTTCCTGAGTTCAAGGGCTGTGTAATAAGCTTTATCAGCTGGGGTCAATGCTGTGTAAATAGAGTGTTGCGTACAGCCAGATCAAACTTTATGAGCTTGGCGATATCATTCTCAGCATTGATAAGACTTTCTTCATTATATCCTGTAGGTATGAAGGTTTCTGCGGGCGCTGGAGGGAAATAATCGACGGAGTGATCGATGGTCTTTAAGGGATCCAGCTTGAAGAAATGTCGATGAATCACAACGTCGTTAGCATCGCTCTGACCTTCTGAGCGTGCCTCTGTTGACTTGGTAATGCAAGCAATGGTTGAGCCCCTGGGATTTCAGGTTCATCAGGCTCGAGATTTGTAGATTCGATGGCAGCTTCATGTGCGATGGCCACAATGTGGGCCATATCAACATCCAGATGGACATCAACTGGTGGTTCAAAGGATGATATCGGAATAGCAGCTATGGCTTGGTCGCTTAGTGTCGTGTGTGTAGCCTCAGAAGAAATGGCAGCAGTTGGACGCTTACGTCTCTTGAAGATACGCTTCACATTTACCCCTTCGGCTGGGGACGCTTGAGTCTGTGGAACTGCTGGTTCCCCAAAGTCGATATTTTTGAGGACCTTTTCCAGATCCTTCCGACTAATGAGGGGTATAGAGTCCTCGTCTTCTTCATCACTTTTGATAGGTTGAGCCTTGGGCTTTCGAGGAGCCCGTTTCTTTGTGACAGTGGGACGCTTCATATTACGTTTAGCCTTCTCCTGATCTGGGCGCTCAGCCTCCTCATCTGATGCTGCACGTACACCTTGGCGCTCAGAGAGAGGTCTAGCAGCACCTCCAACTTTGGGTGGATTGAAGAGATTGTTGATGATTCTTGGCCCATAGAACTTATGCTTGGCCACGGTGACTCCTGCTGAAGAGGTGCACTTTGCTCGGAAAAATTAGATCACTCAAAACTAGGCCATAAGGTCTGTTTGGAGTGCGTAGACTGTCTCTGAATCTGCTGAATATGTAGGCGCTCCAGTTGATTTTTATCTTGAGCAAGATAGCAGTCATCATCTGGAACTGGGTTGGGTTGATTTTGTCAAAGGTTCCCACTCTGCATTCAATGTTTTTACTACAGAAGTCAGCTAGGACTCGATACCTGTTCACTATATCTTTCTTCTCAAAGTACGGTTTGTATGGAACACCATCGTAGGCGCTAATCTGAGTCCAGACTTCTTGAATTTGTTCCTCAGTGATAGTGTCTAAAGTCGCTCCGTCATTAGGTAGAGAGAAATTCTGGGCAATAGAGGCCGCAGAGAGAGTGAACGTCTTTGATTCCGTCTTGGGACGGGAAACAAACAGGTGATAGTAGTCTCATCGTCAGACAATTTAGCATTTCGCCAGAAAAATTCTAGTTCTTCAGGAAACATGTACGAGTGTTTGGTGAGAAATTTCTGAAGCCCAGCCTCTGCTACAGAGTCCATCACTTCCGTTAAATCAATTTGGGGGTTTTCATAGAGAAACTTCCAATCGATTATAAGGCCTTCAGTGACCTTAACAACTACTTCAGTGGTTCCAGCAGTAGCTTTCTTGGGTGCCATTAGTGAGAAGTAGACAGAGATTAAGAATGAAAGTTTTGTTTTGAGAGAGAGAGATTTTTCTTGTACGAATGAAAGAGAGTATAAGAGAGATTATGTTCTACAGAGAGTGTGTTTTGAAATACTACAATTTGAATGTTTTTTTTTTTTTTTTTTTTTAAGGTTGAGATGTTGACACGTGGAGGAGTACAAATCTCAGCCATTAAAATACGACTGTGGACGTGAATTTTGATTTAATAAGCACGGTTACTTTTAGTAACAACCACATATACTATTTTGACGTCCGATCAAAAGTTTGAAACAGTGACTTTTGATATACTGAGAGTGATACGTGTGCCCATGAAAAGCGGACACGTATTTTATGAAAACTGTTCGGGAACCATAATTTTGAACAACTATTCAAATAGCCGCCAAAAAATTTGTTAAAGCGTCCGGACCTATTCAGAATGACGCTTGAAACAATTCAGTGTTATGTTGACGCTTGAGAATCTTGAGGTTCTCTTTCAAGTAACATTTTGTGCTTTAGCGG
Organism: Buddleja alternifolia; assembly: GCA_019426215.1. Classification (NCBI taxonomy): domain Eukaryota; kingdom Viridiplantae; phylum Streptophyta; class Magnoliopsida; order Lamiales; family Scrophulariaceae; genus Buddleja; species Buddleja alternifolia. Next base: position 26,955 of record WHWC01000411.1, on the reverse strand, counting down.
TCATCGTAACATATAGAATTATTCTTTTCAGGGTGTGTATGAGGACACAGTTTCCCAGTACTTATCATTATGTCTTGGTAGTAGTGTTTTACTTTTGGTTTAAAATATTCAGCGCTGGTTGTATTCGTCTAAGATACATGGTAATTGTACTGACGCGTGTACATGTGCTGAACCATCTTTGAAAAACGTGATGAGTACCCATGGGTTTTCTTGAGCGAAAGGTGAGGAATGTCAAGTCAGCATTAATTGCATTGATTGACTAATCCACTTTCTCGTTTTAGCGTAGGGTAATGTACGCTTGCTTTTAAAGGATCTTTTTACTAAGCGCTTTAGCTGGGAATAAAGCTAAGCGTTTAGTTTATTTTGAAACGAAGTGCAGACGCTAAGAAAGATTTGTGTAATAAGCGTCAAAATGATTTAAGTGTATGGTGCTAAGTGCGTATGACCGATGCAAGGGAAAACATTTTGGTCATATTCACTTAAGTATAGTTAGCTCTTTTAAGGTTCCCCCTATGTAGGTTCCCCATAAATTACATAAAATAAAGTGAATTCCCCCTAAATTTCATGCCTAACAAAAGTATGATGTTTCGAATGATTAAGCATTTAGATCAATCATACCTAGTTCACTTCTTAAAGTGAGAAAACGTTGTTCGTTAAGCGCTTTGGTGAAGATATCTGCCAGTTGCTTTTCTGTACCAATGAAGTGCATGGAGATATCTTTCTTTTGAACGTGGTCACGTAGAAAGTGATAGCGAATGTCAATGTGTTTGGTTCTAGAGTGAAGAACTGGATTTTGAGTCATTGCTAAGGCGCTTTGATTGTCACAATGGATAGGAGTTGGATCTAGGATTATTCAATAATCTCTAAGTTGTTGCCTCATCCAAAGGATCTGTGCACAACAGCTTCAGCGGTGGAAGTAGCGATGGACTGTTGCTTCTTACTATGCCATGAAATTAGTCTATCACCTAGAAATTGACATGTTCCACTAGTACTTTTTCTATCTATTTTGCATCCTGCAAAATCTGCATCTGAATAACCAATTAGTTCAAAAGGAGAATCCCTAGGATACCATAAGCCCACATTTTGTGTGCCTTTTAGGTACTTAAGGATCCTTTTAGCAGCAATTAAGTGTGATTCTCTAGGATCAACTTGAAATCGTGCACACATGCATACTGAGAACATAATATCAGGTCTACTAGCTGTAAGATAAAGAAGTGATCCAATAATACCTCTATAGTTAGTGATATCAATTTTCTTTCCATTATCATCTCTATCTAGCTTAAGCGTTTGGCTCATTGGAATTTTTGAAGGTGATGCATTTTCCATACCAAATTTTTTGATCATATCTCTAGTATATTTAGTTTGGTTTATGAATATGCCATTAGGGAGTTGTTTAACTTGTAATCCTAGGAAGAAAGTTAATTCACCCATCATGCTCATTTCAAATTGATCTTGCATCATCTTCGAAAATTTCTCACATAGACGCTTATTGGTAGATCCAATATAATATCATCAACATAAATTTGAACTAGGAGAATATCTCCATTATGGGTAATTTTGAATAACGTTGTGTCAACGCTGCCTTTGAAAAGCCTTTACCTATAAGGAAGATAGAAAGAGTGTCATACCATGCTCTTGGTGCTTGTTTAAGACCATAAAGTGCCTTGTCCAATTTGTAAACCATGCTTTTCCCATGGTTGTTGATGAATCCTGGTGGTTGCTCCACATATACTTTTTCTTGGAGTTTACCATTCAGAAATGCACTCTTTACGTCCATTTGATACACTGTAAATTTGTTAAATGCTGCAAACGCTAGAAACATGCGGATTGCTTCAAGACGGGCAACTGGAGCGTATGTTTCATCAAAGTCGATGCCCTCTTCTTGACAGTATCCCTGAGCTACGAGTCTGGCTTTGTTTCTAATCACAATCCCATTCTCATCCATTTTGTTTCTATAGACCCATCTAGTTCCAATGACCCCTTGGTGGGTTGGTCTTGGTACTAGCGTCCATACCTCATTTCTTTCAAATTGGTTTAGCTCTTCTTGCATGGCTTCTATCCAACTTGGATCGTTAAGCGCTTCATCCACTTTCTTTGGTTCCATTTGAGATAGGAAGCTTGCAAACATGGCCTCATTTATTGTAGCGGCTCTTGTTCTAACAGGTGCTCCAATATCTCCAATAATCAGTTCTGGTGGATGGTCTCTGAGCCATTTTCTGTCTGGTTGGAACGGGTTAAGAGATTGATCTAACGTTTGATTAAACTGTGCAGGCGCTTGACCAATTCCTTGCGTAGGCGCTTCAGTGTTTATAGTTTGAGTTTGCTCTTGATGAACATTCCCTTCATGATCATCAGCGTTTCTTGCAATGTCATCGTTGATGTCTTTACGAGTAGTCTTAGGATTAGGTACAATGATTTCATTATCTTCATCAATATCACTATCATCACACAGATTGATTTGTGACGCTTGTTGAGATAAATCTTCAACTCCTGCATCATTAATATTTACCTTACTCGGTTCTTGGTTAGCATCATCAAACACAACATGAATGGATTCTTCAACCTTCGATTTGATCTTATTTAAGATGCGAAAGCTCTTTCCATTTTTGGCGTAACCTAGAAAGATTCCTTCATCTGCTTTAGGATCAAATGTCTTTAGGCTTTGGGAACCATTGTTATGAATGAAACATTTTGAACCAAATACATGAAAGTATGAAACATTCGACTTACGTCCCTTCCATAACTCATATGGAGTCTTTTCATGTTGCTTGTTGATCATACACCGGTTCTGAGTGTAGCAAGCAGTGTTGATAGCTTCGGCCCAAAACCTTTGAGGCAGCTTAGACTCGGCTAACATAGTCCTAACGGCTTCTTTAAGCGTTCTGTTCCGTCGTTCAGCAACTCCATTTTGTTGAGGTGTTCTAGGTGCTGAATACTCATGAAGTATTCCAAAGTCTTTACAAAATTTCTCAACAATATGGTTAGTAAATTCAGTTCCTCTATCACTTCTAATTCTTGTCACTTTTAGATCTTTTGAGTTTTGTAGTTGACGAATTAGAGAGGTGAGCTTGGCACTAGTTTCATCTTTAGATGCTAAAAATTCTACCCATGTATAGCGTGAGAAATCATCAACTATTACTAGTGAATACTTTTTACCACTAACGCTCATGATTTGAATAGGACCAAACAAATCTAAATGTAGTAATTCAAGTATTCGAGAGGTCGATAGATGAAGCTTCTTCTTAAAAGATGATTTAACTTGTTTACCCATTTGACAAGCATCACATAAGCGATCTTTATTAAAGGAACCTTTAGGTAATCCCTCTATGAGATTTAGAGATATTAATTGAGAGATTGTCTTGAAATTGAGGTGATTCATTTTTCTGTGCCATAACCAACCTAATTCGTTTTGATTCTTAGCTACGAAACATGTAGGGTTGTTATCTAATGTTGAATCCCAATCTACTAAGTATACATTGTTTGTTCTTCTTCCTTTTAATTTAGTAGATCCTGTCTTATCCTCGATTATCTCGCACAAGTCACTAGAAAATTTAATTTCAAAGCCTTTATCACAGAATTGACTTATGCTTAGGAGATTATGTTTAAGACCCTCAACATAGTATACATCATTGATCATGATGTTCCCTCTTTGCATGATACCTATACCTTTAGTTTTACCTTTAGAATTATCACCGAATATAACTTGAGGACCATTGGTTGCACGATAGTTGATCAAGAGATCCTTTGTTCCAGTCATGTGTCTCGACGACCCACTATCTATGTACCAAATTGAGGTATCGGTGTTGGCTCTAGGTACCTCAGATGGTAAGTCGTTAGATGCTTCATTATCTCTTGTCATGAGACAAATGAATGCTGAATCCTTTGATGGTTCATCATCGCTGTTTTCATCTGATGATTCCAAGTCCTCTTCAGGAGTATAGAGAGGTTCTGATTCTGCTAGCAAGCCTTGTTGTCTTAGATTGCTCCTGAATTGATTTCTATCCGTGTGATCTTGCTTTGTAGGTTTAGACACATATGGATATGGGTAATTAACTTGGAAGTGCCCTGGTCTCCTGCAGTTGTAACAGAGATTGGTCTTCATCTTTTGTTCGTTTGTTAATCTTGTGGATCGCTGGTTTAACGCTGCAGGCATTGAGAGATCTTGCTGAGAGGGAGTTTGATATTGAATTAGCACTCGGGAGGGAGACGCAGGATAGTGAGGCGCTTGATGTTGTGGTTGTATTTGGGGAGACGCTTGATGTGAATTTTGTCCTGGGTGCTTAGGACTGTTTCCCTTCTTTTCATATTTCAGGAATTTCCTGAATCTGTTTAGAAGCGCCAGTTCTTCTTCCTCACTTATATCCGAGCCCTTTTCTTTGATAGATTTTCCTTTGATTGATGTCATTAGCGCTCCAGATTCGATCACTGGATTACTTACTGCATCACTGGCCGAATTCAACTCAAACTCAAATGCTTTGAGTTCTGAAAAAGCATCTTCTGGAGTTAGGCTGTCCAGATTGTTTGATTCTCTCATTGCAGTTGTTTTCATCAGGAATCTGCTTGGGAGACTTCTAAAGATTTTGACCACTGTTTCTCGATTTTGTAGCTCCATACCCAGAGATGTTAGTTCAGTGACAAGAGCTGTAAACCTCATGTCTAATTGCTCTAGCGTCTCATTAGGTAGCATCTTGAAGCCGTTGAATTTTTCTTTGGCAATTGATAATTTGTTTTCCTTTATTTGTGCTGAACCACCACAAGTAGTAGCCAACTTATCCCAAATTTCTTTAGTTGTATTGCATGATTTGACTTTGTTGAATAAGTTGTCATTGTCACCAATGGCTGTGTATAATGCATTTCGACCGACGTTGTCTAGATTGGCTCGTCGACGCTCATCGGTGGACCATTCTTGTTTGGGCTTCTCCACATAACCGTCAGGTGTTTCTTCTGTGGCTTCGGGCGCTCTGGTGATAACTTTGTATATTTTGATTGGCCCATCTGAAATGATATCACACATTTCATCATCACATGAACACAAATAAGTAAACGCTTTGACCTTCCAAGAGTCATAATTTGACTCGGTCAACTTGGGAACTTTAGAGAATGCCATGAAGAATTTAAAGTAATTTTAAAGCGACTATATATAAAAAAAATGGATCTGAACAAGCAGTTACGCTTGGAAATGCTTAGGTTTCAACTTCAACCGCTCTGATACCACTTGTTGGTCCCAAGTGGTATACGAAAGGGTCTAGAAGGGGGGGGTTGAATAGACCCTGAAGTCTTTTTCGACTTCTAAAAATTCGTATCACTTTGAGGTATTTGAACGCTCGGAAAGCTTTAAGCGCTGGATGTGGCGCTTGAGAAACGTTAACTTAGACTCGGTGATTTCAACGCTTACCAAAGTAGGGTAGAGTTTAGTCACTAAATCAGGGTTAGCACAGCGGAAGTATTTTATAGCTTAGCGTTCGGTTTGTTAATCGAAAGTAGTCGCTTAGTTGTTTTAAAACTTTATCAGAATGTATGCAATATGAATAGTAAAGCAGTAAAACAATGAATGCTTAAAGAGGTAAATGACACAAGATATTTGTAAGGTTCACTGGGTGATGTAATCCCAGCTACGTCCTTCTTCTCCTTTTATCAGGGAGGTTTTCCACTATGATGATTATCGAAGAGTCACACAGAGACTTCTACAAGATAGAGGGAGATTGGATATGATCTCGGAACTCCTTGGTCACACAGATTTCAGCTCCACTAATGACCTTCTATCCCCTTGCTTCATTCACTCAGAAATGGTGCAAGTTACCCTTGATCTCGGAACTCCTTGGTCACACAGATTTCAGCTCCAATAGAGATCAACTTCAACAAGCTTCTTTTACACAAAAATATTGCTTGTAAGTCAACCAGCTTTCTCACTCAGATGAAAGGTGTTGATGGTTTTGGTCACGGGTTTGTTTGTTTTTGGAAAGTTCAAACAACTTGGAGATATCTCAATGGTAGTGTAGGTTCTTCTTAAAAAGAGATTTGAGATATGGGTGACTATCTAGGAATGTATTTGAGAAAGCTTAAAAAGATTTCGGCTCTGGAGTGTATAAGCTCTTTTAAAACAATTCAGCAACGTTTTGGACCCCCTTTTTTTTTTTATTTTACGTCCAGATGTTTTTCTATATCTATCCCCATTGTCCCTTTGCTGAAAAGGTTATTTATAGATTGTTATGAGATTTTGTCCGTTGGACACGGTTGGAGTCTCGTTTCCCTAAACATTCCATGAATTCTGACAATCCTAACTTTGGGTATATTTAATTGGTTAGGCATGGTCTTGGTTTCATAAATCTGACAGTCTAGGTCAAAGATATGGTTTGCCCATAAGTTGTTGTGCTTATATTTTAATAGCACTTATCCGACTTTTGATGCATCTTGTTTTATTTCCGTTTGGGAATAATTTTCGTTGATTCATGCATCTTTGATAACTTGGGTTTGAATCTTCAGGTTACGCTTAGAGAACTAAGCGTTTGAGCCTTTGGAGTTTTAGGCTTCTTGAAAGTAGTCTTCTTTGTTAATCAGACGCTTGAAGAGGTCACAATCTTTACCCGATCTTTTAGACGCTTGTCCTTTCACTTTATCTTTGATAGACTCACTCAGAATTCTATCATTGACTTAGTGTTAGGTACTTAGTCTAAGGTCCATAACAAATCTTGAGCGCTGAGTTCGTAACCCGGGATAGTCGTTTAGCGTTTGATGGACGCTTTATCTTTACTGTTTCTTCAGACGCTTGATCTTCAACTTCATCACTTGGTAGACTCACGCAGAATTCTTCTAGTGATTTAGTATCACATTCTTAGTCTAAACTCTATAAAAATACAAGTCTAGTGAAAAAACACGAGCTTTCTGGCGCTTACATATTTGTTCTATGAAAGCTTTTATACTTTACATTTCTTGGGGTCTAACATGAAGTCCTATTTGTCATCATCAAAACATCTAACATGAAATTCCTAACAAAAGTGACTTTCAAACTTCTTAACCAACTGTGTGTACGACACAATGGTCCCCGGCCTCTTACTCGTGAACCAATCTTGTGCCCGCCCTACCAGCGTTGTAACAAACATCTTCGCATTCACTGCATCGGTCTGATGATACAACATCATAAGCATTTCAAACGAGGTCAAATGAGGTTTAGGATCACCTGTTCCGTCGAATGTTGGCAAATTAGGCATTTTGAACGATTTTGGTGGAGCCTCTCTCAATATCTATTCGGAAAAAGGCGTATGCTTCGCCATCAACGCCGAGGCAGGTATCACATTCCCCATCGGGCGCTCCACTCTTTGATTCGCTTTATCCAATCTCTCGTGCATTTTTTCTATCTCCGCCCTAGACAGAATGGGCTTTTCTTTGTGATCTTGTATTGGTTGTTTAGCTCTCCGAATCTCCGAACGACCAACAACCCGACTATCACTCTCCTCCTCCGACTGATCTCCCAGCACCGGCTCCACCCTCTTCTCTTTACCAGGTGTGATCCCCTCGGTGTCACGAAACAAACCCCTTGGTGCCAGTGGAACATGACACCCTTGTTGCACATTAGGAGTGTTAGGCGTTGCCTCCATAAACCTTTGTAACGCCTCATCAATCCGCTCCTGCACCAGCTTATCGAGAGCCTTCTTCGTCATCGTCACTCTTCCTTCACTTGTTTCTTCCAATCCTCCTCTCGGAGACTCCATCCGCTCACTCGATGACGAACCTTCGATGCGAACATGCTTTTCCCTTTCATTAGACATTCTTCAGAATTCAGACTCAGCAATTTTCCAGCAGTTTCCCACAGACGACGCCAACTAATCTGGGTTGGAAATTAACCTTACCCTCTTAGTCCAAATCACCTAACTGATCTGGGTCAGAAATTAACCCTACCCTCTCAGTCCGGATCACCTCGCAAAACAAACCAATATGTAACAAAATGAAGATTATAGACTGCACTGAAGGGTACGAGAGTACGTCGGGTCAGCTGATTAATAGAAAAAAATCTACTTTTATAATTAGTAAAACAGTTTCGAGAACTCGCAGTAGAAATGTCAAACAAGTTACGGGGTTTGCACAAGAAGAATAGTCGTTTATTTATCTTGGAGTGCCTTTTTTTAAGGGTCACAGACGAAGATCCATTTTTGAGAATATCATAAGCAAAATTATCGCCAAAATTGGAGGATGGGAAAAGTCGGTGCTTACATACGGGGGTCGGCTAACTCTGGTTAAAAGCGTTCTCATGTCGATGCCTTTGTATATATTACAGATTGTTGAAACCCCCCCCCCTCCCCCCACAAATGCCATATAACAAATTGAACGACTTTTAAATAGGTTTTTTTTGGGCGCATCTGAAAGGAAAAATGTAACTCATTAGGCTAAATGGGAACGGGTTTGTTACCCTATCACGGAAGGAGGTCTTAGGGTGAGAAATTTTAGAGTTGTTGTGGAAGCGTTTAGCACAAAACTGTGGTGGAAATTTAGGGAAAGAAAGTCTATATGGGCAAAGTTTATGCATGAGAAGTATTGCAATAATGTTCATCCAATGATGGCGCGGGTGAGGGGCTCAGACTCAATGTTTTGGAAGTGTTTGGGCCGGATTAGAGAGAAAGCGGATCTTCACATAGGCTGGAATCTTGGAGATGGAAGTTTATCTTTTTGGTTCAACAACTGGCTAGGTGATGCGTCATTGCACCATATAGCCACAGACACTCACAACACAATGGATAAGGTAGCAGATTTTTGGAATACTTTGGGCTGGGATTTGGAGAAGCTTTATAGGGTACTTCCAAAAAATTTGGCGAATAAGGTGGCTCTAATTCCCGTGGATACTAACTCAAGAGATGCTCCAATTTGGAGGTTGACTTCCAGTGGCATGTTCACTATGAAATCGGCTTGGAACATGGTAAGAGAGATACAAGAGGTTAATGGGATGTACAGAGATATTTGGAATAATGCAATTAGACCGTCAATGTCAATATTTGCATGGCGCCTTCTCCATAATTGGTTACCGATGGACGCTAATATGCAAAAAAAAGGGTCTTGTCTCGGCTTCGAAATGTTTATGCTGCCCTAATAGTGACATTGAATCGACGAAACATCTTTTCTTGACTAGTCCAAGTTTTAAAAATATGTCTATGCGCTTTACGAATAGTTGTGATTTTGATCTCCCTGATACTCATAACATGATCATTTGGTGGCAATCTTGGCGAATTGGAGGACATTCGGATAGTGTTAGGAAATTGATTCCAATTTTAGTTACATAGTTTACATGGGTAGATCGAAACAAGGCAAAACATGAGGGAATTGCTTTTAAAACAACTCGGATCCAATTGAGAGTTAAACAATACATTTCTCTTTTATATCGACATGGGGTTCTCACATCAAATTTTTTTAGGGATATACAAAAATTGGCGGAGTTTGTTGGAGTTAAAAAAGTGCCACATTATAATCTCATTGTAAATCGAGTGCAATGGTTACCACCTGAACGTGAATGGGTTAAAAGAACACTGATGGTGCATCTCGAGGAAATCCGGGAATTGCAGGTGCTAGTGGTATTATACGAGATCACAAAGTTGAGATTTTGTTGGCTTTCACTCAATATATTGAGACGGAAACAGCCACAAACACATTTGCTGAATTACTGGGGGTGTGCAATGGATTAGATATATGCTATGCACATGGGTTTAGAAGGATTTGGGTGGAATTAGATGCCAAAGTAATTATTTCTATGATTGAGAGGATGGCCCTTGGAAGTTGGGATTTACACACAATGATACAACGTATAAGGATCATGAAAAATAATATGGATATACTATTTTCCCATATATATCGAAAAGGTAATGGTCCGGCTGATTTTCTTGCTAATAAAGCCTGTGATGATCAAAGATCTATGGTGATGTTCGGCTGTGATGCTCCTAGGACACTCTGAGTTCTTGCAAATATGGACAGAGATCTCTTGAATTTTAGATTTAGATGGAAGTGATTGGTTTGGCTTGTAAGGGAGTAGTACTCCTTATTTATTTTTTCATTGCTTTTTGGTTTTGTAAGGGAGTAAGTACTCCTCGTTTAAGCGCTTTCCCAGAGTTGTCTGTGAGGGAGGTAGACCTCCTAATTTATTGCATTATTTTATTGGAATAAAGAAGCGATGATAGCGGCGATGAAGGAAGCGGCAGAGGCCGGCGGCGGAGGAAGTGACGGACGCCGGCGTTGGAGGGTGGCTAGGTGCGAGCTCTAAGTCTGAGGAGTGGGTTTTTTGAAATCTGCTTCTGAAACTGATCTGTATGGATTTTTACAGGTATAAGGTATTTTCGGGTCTTCTTCGGGTCTTGCACCCACGGGTAGATATCGGGTACGGACCCAACCAGGACCCGATAGATTTAAGTTGATTAGGTCCGGGTCGGGTCCGGGTCTCATACCCGAATGACCGGTCCTGGGCTGGGTCTAAGAGGTTGTGAATGGGCCTGGGCCTGGGCCTGGGTAATGCCTACCCAATGCCAGGCCTATGTGAAAGGATATGACACAGGGAGTAATAGTTTCAATCTACAATAGTGTTATCCAAAAATTAATATGATTTTGGGTGCCAAGAGAATCGTCAATCCCGCACGATACCTCCTCTCTCTATCAGAAAACTTCCCCAAACTCACGTCTCCCCCAAATCTTCCATGAAATTTTCAGGGACCCTCAATTGTTTTGTTCTCAATCGTCTCCCCCAAATCTTCCCTAAATTCACGTCTCCTCCAAATCCAAAACCTATTACATCTCAACCTCCCACAAATCTTCCATGAAATTTCACTTTTGCTGATTCTTGTTAAAGAAGCGGTAATTTCTCTTTTTTTTTATATTTTATCTCCCTGATTCTAGTATTAAAAAGGTTTGTTTTCTTAAAATTTCAGGGTTGAGAGTACAAGATTTTGTATTTTGGAGAACTAAACTGATCTATAGCAACCTACAAGTATGACTGTTTATTGCTTATTCTAATTGTCTTGTGGTGCATTATTTGTATTTATTTTCAGGAAACAATACTTAATAAATTATTGACTTTTTTATTTGTTTGTTCACCTCAATGACTCAGTCCAAATTCTTTGAGGCTGTGTTTGGATTGATGGATTTGGATTGGGGATTTTAAATTCCCTGTTCAAATCCATTCTTTGTTGTTTGGCCTCAATTCTAAATGAATGGATTTCAAATTCATTGTAGGACTGAGTGTAGGCCTGGCATTGGTTGGGTCTGGCCCAAAACTTTGGGTTTTGGCTAGACCCAGACCCAATGTTTTGGGTCTATACCCAGACCCAGACCCAATGGGTCTGGCGAGTGGGTCTACTTCACAGGCCCAAGAGTTTGGGTCTGGGTCTGGACCCGATTCTTTTTTTTTTTTGGACTTTTTTGTGTCTTTCTTTGGACCCAGTTGGGCTCCTTTTTATTTTAAATTTGGACCTAATTCTACATTCTTGTGATATATTAATAAAGCTATTGGGCTTACAAAATGTTTTTATATATAGATAAAATGTCAGTGATTTCTCCTGAATTTTGCTTCAAGCATATCAAATGAAAATTCTTCATCTTCATTCCACCCTAAAAAAATTCATCACATGATAAAATCCCAACAATTAATTTAGTTGATCATATAAATTAATCCTCAAATAGAATTCCTCTGCTTTGGCAGAAAGGAAAACAGAGTATCAAACTAAAATTATCAAAGCAATTATCTTATAATTATTCACATAAAAATAGAAAAATTGAAACCCTTTGTTTCCATTAACATCCATGGTTAATTTTATTTTCCGAAAACCCCAGAAAGGAAAAAGGTCATAAATTTAATTTCTTCAAATATATATATATATATATATATAAAAAAAAAATGCCTTACAAGAAGAATTGGACCCAGAAAATTGAGGCTCTTCATCAGATTCTTCGAATCAGTCATCACATATAGTACAATATATATAACATATATAGAAATGTAAAATACCTTAATAACAAAAAAAAATACGAGATAAGAGAGAGAGAGATGAGAGACTGAGAGAGGGGACGGAGGTCGCGACGGCTACGGAGAGAGAGGGGCGGTGGAGGAGAGAGGGAGAGAGATGAGAGAGACGAGAGAGAGAGATCCAAGTTTAGAGAGGGAGAGAGATAGAGAGAGAGAGACGAGAAAGAGAGATAGGAATTAGGAGATGTGTGTAATACATATGTATATATATATATATATATATATATATATATATATAAATTAGCAGAGAAGAAATGATGATTATTTGAGAAAACAAATAGGATATATATATATATATATATATATTAAGTTTAGAGTATTAGGTCTATGGGTCTAAGTTGGGTCCAGACCCTGCCCCAGACCCAATTAAAAAATTTATTGGGTCTGGGTTTGGGTCAGACCCAACCAATGCCAGGCCGGCCTAACTGAGTGGATTTGAAGCCCATTTTCTAATGGATTACAAATACACTCCCACACCCTGTCACTTAAAATCCACTCCAACTAAAATCAACTCACTTTTTACATATATTTACACACACACATCAAACTTTTTGCACGTACAACACACTTTTCACACATACAACACACTTTTACACACACAACACACTTTTTACATACACTACACACTTTTTACACACACAACACACTTTTTACACACACTACACACTTTTTACACATACTGCACACTTTTTACACACACAACACATTTCTTAAAATTCAATGCATATATTTTCACACACAATGCATACTTTTTACACATACTGCACATATTTTCACACACTCCATATTTTTTACACACACTGCATATATATTCACACACTACACACTTTTTACACACATTACACACATATTCACACACTACACACTTTATACACACACTGCACATTTTCACACATACTATACACTTTTTACACACATTGCACATATATTCACACACATTACACACTTTTTACACTCACTGCACACATTTTCACACACTAAATATTTTTTACACACACTGCACATTTTTTAAATACACTACACACTTTTTACACACATTGCACACATTTCATACACAATGCACATTTTTTACATACACTGCATACATTTTCACACACACTACACACTTTTACACACACTGCATATTTTTTACACACACTACACTTTTCACACACACCACACACAGTTTACATACAATGCACACTTTTTACACACAATACACACTTTTTACACACACTCCACACTTTTTACACACACTGCAAACTTTTTACACACACTACATATTTTTTACACATAAGGCACACTTTTTACACACACTGCACATATTTTCACACACACTCCATACTTTTTATACACACAACATATTTTTTACACACACAACACACTTTTTACACACACTACACACTTTTTTACACACACTGCAAACTTTTTACACACACTGCAAACTTTTTACACACACTGCACACTTTTTTACACACACTGCAAACTTTTTACACACATTGCACACTTTTTACACACACTGCAAACTTTTTACATACACAACACACTTTTTATACACACAACTTACTTTTTACACACAATGCACACTTTTTACAAACATTGCACACATTTTCACACACACAACACACTTTTACACATACAACATATTTTTTACACACTTTTTACACATAATGCACACTTTTTACACACACAATGCACACTTTTTACACATATAGAGCGCCTAATTTGCACACACTGCACACATTTACACATTCAGAACATACTTTATACACACACTGCACATATTGACACATATAGAGCACATGTTTTAAACATACTACACATATTTTCACACACGATACATACTTTTTACACATATTACACACTTTTTATACACACTGCTCACATTCACACCTATAGAGCACATATTTTATATACACTACATACTTTTTGCATATATTACACACTTTTTACAAATACTGAACACATTGTATGTGTAAATGTGTGTAGTGTGTGTAAAATATATGTAGTGTGTGTAAAAAGTGTGCATTTAGTGTAAACATGTGTGCGTAAAAAGTGTGCATTGTGTTTAAATATGTGTTATGTGTGTAAAAAGTGTGCAGCCTGTGTAAATAGTGTGCAAAATATATGTAGTGTTTGTAAATGTGTGTAGTATGTGTAAAAAATATGTATTGTGTGTGTTAATATTTTTAGTGTGTGTAGAAGTGTGTAATGTGTGTAAAAAGAGTGTTGTGTGCGTAAAAAGTGTTCAGTGTACGTGTATAAATGTGCGTAGTTTGTGAAAAATATATGCAATATGTGTAAAAAAGTGTGTTGTGCGTGGAAGAAGTGTGCAGTGTGCAGTGTGTGTGAAAAAAATATGTAGCATGTGTGTAAAAAGTGTGTAATCTATGTAAAAAGTGTTTAATGCGTGTAAAAAATGTGCATTGTGTGTAAATGTGTGTTGTGTACGTAAAAAGTGTGCATTGCGTGTAAATGTGTGTTGTGCATGTATGCAGTGTGTAGTGTGGATAAAATGTATGTAAAAAGTGTGCAGTTTGTGTAAAATATGTGTAAAAAGTGTGTTTTGCGTGGAAGAAGTGTGCAATCTGTGTAAATAGTGTGCAATGTGTGTAAAATATATGTAATGTGTGTAAATACGTGTAGTGTGTGTAAAAAATATGTAGCGTGTGTGTTAATATTTTTAGTGTGTGTAAAAAGTATGTAATGCTTGTAAAAAGTGTGTTGTGTGCGTAAAAAGTGTGCAATGTGTGTAAAATAATCTGTTATACATGTAAGAAGTGTGCAGTGTGTGTAAAATATGTATATTGTGTGTATAAAAAGTATGTTGTGCGTATAGAAAGTGGGCAGTGTGTGTAAAATGTATGTAAAAAATATGCAGTGTGTGTAAAAAGTGTGTTGTGTGTATAAGAAGTGTGCAATTTCTGTAAATGTGTGTTGTATGTGTGAAATATGTGTGAAAAGTGTGCATTGTGCATAAATAATGTGTAGTGTGTGTGTAAAAAGTGTGTTGTGCGTGTAAGAAGTGTGTAGTATGTGTAAAATGTATGTAAAAAATATGCAGTGTGTGAAAAAATTATGTTGTGCGTAAAAGAAGTGTGCAGTGTGTGTTAATGTATGTAATGTGTATAAAATATGTGTAAAAAGAAATGTGTAGTGTGTGTGTAAAAAGTATGTTGTGCGTGTAAGAAGTGTCCAGTGTGTGTAAATGTGTGTAGTGTATGTAAAATATATGCAGTGTGTGTAAAAAATATGTAGTGTGTGTGTAAAAAGTGTGTTGTGCATGTAAAAGCGTGCAATGTGTGTAAATGTGTGGTGTGTGTAAGATGTATGTAAAAAATATGCAGTGTGTGCAAAAAGTGTGTTGTGCGTATAAGAAGTGTGCAGTGTGTGTAAATGTGTATAGTGTGTATAAAATATGTGTTAAAAGTGTGCAGTGTGTGTAAAAAATGTGTAGTTTGTGTATAAAAAGTATGTTGTGCGTCTAAGAAGCATGCATTGTGTATAAATGTGTGTAAAATATATGTAAAAAATATGCAGTGAGTGTAAAAATTATGTTGTGCGTATAAAACGTGTGCAGTGTGTGTAAATGTGTATAGTATATGTAAAATATATGCAAAAAGTGTGCAGTGTGTATAAAAATTGTGTAGTGTGTAAAAAGTGTGTTGTGCGTGTAAGAAGTGTGCAGTATGTGTAAATGTGTGTAGTGTGTGTAAAATATATATAAAAAATATGCAGTGTGTGTAAAAAGTGTGCTGTGCATATAAGAAGTGTGTAGTGTGTGTAAAATATGTGTAAAAAGTGTGCAGTGTGTGTAAAAAGTGTGTTGTGCGTGTAAGAAATGTGCAATGTGTGTGCAAATATATGTAAAATGTGTGCAGTGCGTGTGTAAATATGTGTAAAATGTGTGCAGTGTGTGTAAAAGTGTGTTGTGTGTGTAAAATATGTGTAAATGTGTGTAGTGTAATGAAAAAATCAATAAAATATTGAAGGATTTCAAATGCTCTAGGATTTATAACCAAACAATGAAATTGAAGTCCATAGATTTGGAAATCCTTTTATAAATTCATATATAGCCAAATAAGGAATTTCAATTGGTGTGGATTTCAAATCCAAGGGGTTTGAAATTCATTCATTTCAAATCCCTTGCCAAATCCAAATCCATCGATCCAAACAAAGCCTGAGATTTAGAGTTGAGATTTCCTTCTGCTTTAGCTAATTGTCAGGTGTCTAACTGCATCTTTTCCACTCAATTTGGACCCTCTCCTTTATGTAATTTAGAAAAGGGAGGTTGTTGGAGCTTCTGGCTCTGGATAGTTCCTCTGGTAATTTTAATGTATGTACTATTTTCTGAGTAACTGTTTTCAACTTAACCGAATAGATGATCGCAAAGTAATGGAATCACTTAACTTATGGATCTGTCTCTTTTAGCTTGCTTATTCTCTGTTTGATCCGATTTATGTTAATGATATGAATGTTACAAGATAACCACTTACTTCTAGACAATCTCAAGGAAGCTGAATACTTGAATATCTAGCTTTGAGCTTTGTATAAATACTAGTATTGTCTATTTCAGGCTTGATATATTATGTATAAATTCAGAAATTAGTTCTTGATTAGTAATAGGCGACATGCACAATATCAGATGGAGGTTGAATCTGTTTTGATTTATTAATCTTGCACTTTGATATTGATATAATGCTTGATATGCTAATAGGAAGCAAACTTGAAATATTCATGTATATTTCGTTCCTATTCCAATATAACATTATTGTTTCCAGAATCTTCCACCACAAACCCATATACTTTGTGACTCTGTTTTTTTATTTGTTGGTGAAAAAAATGCTTATTCGAATTCTAGCTTGTTATTGACAGAATATGCCTTTTTGATCTCGGTTTGGGTGCATAGATTACACGTTTTTTATATGTATATTAATATGTGTTCATTGATTATTTGTACTTTTGTTGAGCTTGGTTGCTGTCGGTTAAAATTATTGAATTCTTGCACATTATTCTTAACAACTTGTTTGGTTCAAGGAATTTAACAAGGAAAGAAAAAGGAAATGGAAGGAAAACCAATTTTCTTTGTTGAGGAAAATGGTTATGAACCAAACAAAGCTAGTATTCATTATTAGTTTTCTTGACATTTAAAAATTTCTTGATTTCTTTGGTTCCAAGGAAAAAGAAAATGGGCTCCACTTCCAGTCTTTCACAGAAAACTTCCACAAGGAATGTTAATTTGTGTCAATTCCTTGTTTTTTTTTTCCTGTATTTTTATAGAGTTCACAAGTGATGAAGTTGAAGATCACTCGGTGAGGCTCAAATTTGTTATGGTGGTACTTAAAAACAATGATAGAAAAATGATAAAATTTTCCTAACAAAGAAGACTTTCCAAGAAGCCCTTTCCTTTTCTTTCTTCAGCAAAATTCTTGAACCAAACAAAGCGTAAGTGTTCATTATTAGTTTTCTTGACATTTATATAAATTTCTTGATTTACTATTTTCAATTGACATGTGTATTTCTTGTTATATATTTTCTTTGGTTCCACGGATTGGAAAAATGGTTAATACGATTCGTAGTCGGTCTAATTCATCATCGAGCAGGGCTCCACTTCCATGTCTTTCACAGGGTGGAGCATCAATTCCACAAGGATCATTGTCTCCGTCTCAGCCTAATGTCACCACTCCACAAACTCCTAGCAGTGGTACGAGTGAATGTATTATAACTACTCTTACATTTAGCATAATCATTTGTATACTTTATATAACTTGTTTGTATGTTTTTTGAGTCTTTGTCAATACAGATTCTAACACCCATAAAAGAGGATCGACTCGATGAATAGCTCTGCAGAAGCAAAACAAGAAGAACAATAATAAGTTGACTATCCACATTGATCCTGTACAAAGGAGGCCAACGGATAACGTGGATTTAGCTAAATTGTCCAGTGAGCTTGGACAATTATCTCGAGAATCATTCCCAGTTTCTATTAAGTGGAAGAATATGAAGAAGACTGAGTTGATGGGGGCTTTTGACTAATTAGATGTTGGTATATACTTTTTCCATATCATTACTTGTTTATTTTTATCAACTTAATGTTTTATTTAATTTCTTTCTAATATCATTTTGGGTTTTTTGTTTGTGTAGATGAATTTGACAATTGATAATCCAATTGATGAGAATACGAAAAATGTGGAGGACATTTTAAAGAATCGATCCAGAGCTCGACGCCATAGACTGAACAAATATTTTCAAAAAATTTCATCAGTGGAGGAAACTATCCAAAAGAAGCCCTCTTATGGAGGCTTAACTCAAGAAAATTGGGAAATGCTATGCACAACACTTTTCAGTGATCCCAAGTATCAGGTTCAATTTTTATTAGATAAACCCGATCTTTGAGTATTTGTATTTGTTTTAATATAATTATTAAACAAAAAATTTTAGGAGAGATGCAAAATTAACAAACAGAATCGCTTGAAGATGACGACAAATCATAACCAAGGCTCTAGATCCTTTGTCGTGGCTCGTCGTATGCTTGTAAGTAATTTAGTGATTTTTGATAATATAGTATATCTACGGTAGAGAAGGACTCCTATCTAATTAAAATCCTATTTTCACAGAGCCAAGAACAAGAGTTTGATGGCGATGAGGTTGATAGAATTTCCTTTCACAAGCACACTCTCTATGCAGAAGGAAAATGATGGATTACTCCACAATCAGAAAACAATCATGTAACTATCTATATTTTTTTGTATGAGATGGGGTGTTAATGTTTAGATTCGATTATTTTTAATATGGTGATTGATTTGTATTTGCATTTTTTCTCCATAATGGTAGATGTTGGAATTTTTACTTGTAATGATAAACAATTTGGTATGTTTAATATGGTGATTGATTTGTATTTGCATTTTTTTCTCCACAATGGTAGATGTTGGAATTTTTACTTGTAATGATAAACAATTTGGTATGGTTATGATGCTTGATTTGGTGTGGAACTAGGATTGAGTTATAACTGAAATTGACTCTTTACATGCCAAAAATATCCATTTGTTTCGTTTTTATTAAGCTTGTCCACAGTTCAAGTAATGTTTAAAAGATTTTGTTTTGGTTTTTTGTTGCAAGTTTGTTCAGGTGCATACTTGCCAAAAGACCACTCGTTTAGGCGCTGAAAACAACACTTAAATGTGCAAATTTCTGCCCCAAACATGTGTCATTTGACACCTGTTCTGTTGCAATTTCAGCACCATAATAGATGCAATTTCAGGACATGTTGCACTTGTTATGGTGCTGAAACTACACCCTCTAGTGTAATTTCAGCACCTGAACAAGTGTTAAAATTGCACCTGTTCAGGTGCTGAAATTGCGCAAAATAGGGCGCTGAAAGCCTGAAACAACACCTGAACAAGTGCAATTTCAGCATCTGAACAGGGGCTGAAACTGCACCTGTTTAGGTGCTGAAATTGCACACATTGAGGCGCTGAAAGACACTTGAACAGGAGTGGAAACTACACCCATTATGGTGCTGAAACAACGCCTAAATTTATGCAATTTCATTTTATGGCGCCTATTGTAGTGCAGTTTAATTGATATGTTTTTTAATTTTTACTTTATAAATTTCTGAAGTATGATGTTAGATAAGATAGTGTTTTTATATTTATTTTTCCTTGCAACATTAAGTAGAAATGGAAAACCGCAAGATTGATGCTGAAACAAGAGGCGAGATAGTGGATGTTGGTAAAATTGCTGACAATGTTCTTGGGAAAAGGTCATCGCATATCATAGGACTTGGTTATGGCCCTAAACCAAACAAATCAAATTCTGGTATAAGGATACTCCAAGAAACTTTAAAAGAAAAAGATAGGGAATGTGTTGCACTTAGGGAAGAACGTGATACACTTATGGAAGAAATGAATGATATAAAATCAACTCTAGCGGAACACAGTCGTCTTTATGAGAAGTTGGTCCAGTCTCAAAACCTAAGTAGTCCATGGTAAAGTACCCAATATCTAATTTGGTCTTGATGTTCTTAAAGTTTTAGTGACTCTTATTGAAATCATATTACAACCGTTATGCAAATTCGAGGATGGTGACTCTAACGGTGAAAGAAGAACCAATGATGCTACATATTCGTTTAGGTTTTAGTAGTTTATTTTGTTAGTACTAATATACTTCAAGTGAATCTATGGTAGTTATAAAGTGATGTATTTCTTTTATTATTATTTAGAATTCTTGCTTATTTTGTTCTTAAGACATGGTACTCATATGTTAGCTTTTGATGTGTTGTTTTAAAGAACGATTTGTCAATATTTGAAAGATTTCTTGGATATTTTTGGAGATTTCCAATTTATTAAATAAATATATGAAAAAAAATATCAAATATAAAAATAATATTCCAAATATTTCCTACAATTTAAACAATCATTGCGGATACTGGTATAATCTGTAGATAAAAGAAACAATACGCCACAATTAATTTGTTGCCTAAACCTTGAGTTTTGGTAAAGCTTGACGATTTTTAGGCACGAAATGGTTTGTTGGATAAATTATACACTTGGCGACAAAATATTTTGTGGCGAAAATCAGAGATTCTGCAATGAACTATTTCGTTCTTGAAGCTACATAATATGCAACGAATTATGTCATTGTAAAAACCAGATATTTTGCAACGAAATTTTTGTTGTGGAAATCAAGCACCTAGCAACACAATGTTTTTATTGCGAGATCTGACAATTTGGCAACAATAGTTTTTCATTGCTAATCATAATAAACATTGTATAGAATAGGTGATTATGGGCAACAAAATGTCATTTTACGCAACAAAATGCATATACTTTTTAGCACGATTAATATTGTTGCGTATAGTATATGTTTCAGCAACGAACAAATCATGTTGTCTATAATACACATATAGGCAACGAAAATTCATTTTTCGTTGCCATGAACTTTTAGCAACGTGGATAGCGCCACGAAAATGAAATTTTCACTTTTCCGCATGGAAAATTAGTGTTGCGGAAAGCAAAATTTCTTGTAGGATAACTATTTATAATAATGATATTTTTATTTTATTTTATTAATATACATTCTAAGACACTCTCTCGCTCTCATTCTCGCTCTCATATTTGCTCCCATCCTCACTCCCGCTCTATGTGACTTAACGTTTGAGGTTTGTCCCTTCAAAAGCAAATATGGATAATATAGGGGTCAAACAAAATAAAATCAAACACTTAAAATAAAATGACAAAAGAAAAAGGGAGATTCCTCTTTTTTTTCCTTTTTTTTTTTTTTGATCAGAGAAAAAGGAGGATTCCTCAATAGTGAAGCCACACTTATTTTAATCTGAGTAGGACCAAAATTCAAGGACAAAGGATGGGAAAATTAAATTAATAATATAAAAATAAAGAAAAATCAGAAAATATTGGAAAAATGGACCCAATCAGATACTAATACATTACGACATGGGATATGTCGTCTCATTTAAGAGACGACATACACCATGTCGTCTCTTAACATTATTTTTTTTTTAATTAAGTGAGAGACGACATATACTATGTCGTCTCTCACTTATTATATTTTTTTTTTGGTACCTTTGCAACTTTGCAAAACTTATTTGAGGCTGCAACTTTGCAGCCTTTGTCGGCTGCAAAGTTGCAGCCTTAAACAACATTATTTATTTTTATTTTTTTTTGTATTTTGGTTATCACTTTATCTTTTCCTCCACCCATTTACGAAGCCATTTACACAGAATTTTCCCTGTCTATCTCTTTCTCTTCTTCCATCAGATTTTGCAAAGGTTTTTTCTTCATTCTCAAAACGCAAATTCTCCATCATCAACCAAAAAATTAAGGTAATTTCTTTTTTTCATTCATTTATACTTTTAAATTTGTTATATGTAGAGTTTGTATATATGTTTTTTTTGTAATAGTATTGTAATTTAGGGTTGAAAAGTTGAATTTATAGTGATAAATTCTATTTATTAGTTATAATTTTTAAGTTAGTTGGTATAATTTTTGAATTAATAGGTTGAATTTTGAATTTTAGGTGTAATGTCAATTTCTAGCGTTATTTTTGAATTATTTGGTTTAAGTTGGAATTAATGGGATTAATTTTTAGTAGTTAGATTTATTTTTTTGAAGATTTATATATTTTGCAATTGTTTGGTATAATGTTCGAATTGGATGGAAATATAATTTGAATATATAAATTTTAATGTTGTAGGTATATAATTTTAAATTTTATGTATAATTTGTAGGTATAATTTTATTTTTTGACTATAATTTAAATTTAGTGTTTATTTATGGTTTAAATTTTGATATTATATAGAAAATGTCAAGGGCGAACACAGTTGATGTTTTAATATACACGAATGGTCAAATTATTGAAGACTCAAATTCAGTTAGATATAGCACTCGTCCAAGCACTAACATGAGGAAACGTCGTATAATCACATATGCTGAATTGTTGGAGAAGTTATATACGAGAACAAGGACTGATCAGAATTATTTTTCATTAAAAGTAATTATAAAGTTTGAATTTGAAAAGAGAAATGTGATGAGGGAGAGCACAATGGAGATCAAAGATGATGAGACTTTAGGGATTTTCTTGGATCCTAACATTGTTCAGGACACGATCGAGCTTTATATGGAGAAAGAACCAATCCAACATCAGGGTGAAGACAACTCGTTGTTAACCCAAGTGACGTCGTTAACGCTACCTCAATTCAGGTCGTATTTCACACAGCCCACAATTCCCGATTTGAATACGCAGTCACAATCCCAATTGATGCCGTATTTTACTCAGCCCACAGTATCAGATTTAAATATGCAGACGCAATCAAATGTGTTGGGAACTCGTGAGTATCATGATTTTTTTTCAAGTGGTTTGGGGAGTTCTACAATTCACGATGTGCATCAAGGTAGTTTATTGTTATTTTTACATTGTGAAGTTTATTTTTAAATTTCATATATGTGTAGATAATTTTCTTTTCTTAGCGGAATTGTAAAATAAGTTACCCTTTTGTGATTTGCATTTTTAGGTGCTTCTACAACGGGTAATTTGTTTGGGCATTTTCAAAATGTACAAAATTCCCCTTTTATTCCTGACATGGAAGCAGGTATTATGAATATTCTAATAAGTTTCTTCAATTGTTGTATTCATTTTACGAATTACTTGTTATTCTTGTTTTTATATACTATCATCATATTTATTTTTAATTGTAGGTCCGTCCACGCAAAATTCCCCTTTGGAAAATTCTCGTTTGAGGAATTTTGTAATTCCTAACGTGGGAGCAGGTAATTATGCATTTTCTAATAAATTTCATAATTGTTGTATTCCTTTGATTCATGACTTGTTATCTTTATTTGCAGGCTCGTCTAGACAAAGCTGTCATGACTTTGAGCATCCCAATTTTGGGTGTAGTGATTTTGCAAACGTCCAGAATGATGATATTGGGAATGACAGTCAAAGTGATACTGACTGTTCGCTCCATCATCTTTCAGACCGCGAGTTGGAAGAAAACTTAGACAATGCAATGATGGATGAGGATGATGATGCTGAGACTAATGTACCGATGAATGAAGATGTCCCACACACAAGTCACGAAGAAAGACTTCATGAAGTGATCCCATTCTATTCCACCACATACCCAGAAGTAGAAGGAGATTCACTACATCGAGAAAGTTCAGGTTTGAGTCGGAGAATAATTTATGATCATGCAAAAGGTAATCTTCGTTTGGGCCAAGTTTTTGACAATAAACTCAGCTTACAAGCAGCGGTAAAAGACTACCACGTACAACATGCACGGCGCGAGTTTAAGGTGACAATTAGTAATTCTACAGTGTATGCTGTAGAATGCAAAAATGGATGTCGTTTTAAACTGCGGGGAAGTTTAAAGAAGAGTACTACTTTTTGGAAAATTTCAAGGTATGAAGAGCCACACGAATGTTTCTTCGAAGATTGTTCAAAGAATCACTTTAACTTGGACATAAACATGATCGCAAATGAAATTTTACCAGAAGTTAGGAAGGATCCTTCGTATAAGGTCGGTCTAATTAAGCTAACGGTGCAGAAAAAATGGAAATTTGATATTTCATATGGGAAGGCTTGGTACAGTTTGCAGCGTGCAAATGAGATTATATACGGGACGTGGGAGGATTCTGTTACAAGGTTGCCTAAATTTTTTGGAGCAATCCAGAAGTGGAATCCAGGGACGGTTGTTGAATGGAGGCACAAAATACCATATCAAAATCCAAAAATGCTGAAATTTATGTTTTGGGCGTTCAAGCCATGTATAGATGGATTTCGACATTGTCGAAGAGTCATATGTGTTGATGGGACTCATTTGTACGCACGGCACAAGGCTAAGTTGTTATGCGCATCGACTCTGGATGGAAATCAGAATATTTTGCCTCTAGGATTTGCTATCGTTGATAATGAGTCGAACGAGTCTTGGTTATGGTTTCTGCAATTGATCTGCAAACATTTCTTGATGCCTGATGAAGGTGTTTGCCTTATTTCCGATCGTCATAAGGGCTTATTAAATGCCACTGATTTATGCCCGCATTTTTCCCGCCCCTTGGAGCTCATAGATATTGTCTGCGACATGTGAGTTCAAACTTCAATGCTCAATTCAAAAGTAAAGCTATGAAGGAACTCTGTTATGCGGCGGGAATGGCACATAATGTCCGAAAGTTTGACCAAGCAATGGAACTCATTGGTAATAAGGATCCAGCTGCGTTGAATTATTTGAAAGTTATCCCACAAGAAAAGTGGACACTGGCATATGATGGAGGGATGCGCGAAGGCATTATGACGACGAACATGGGAGAAAGCTTAAACAATGTGTTGAAAGGTACGAGACATCTTCCACCTGCATCAATTGTGGAGTGCACATTTCATCGTATTGTCGAATATTTTACTGATCGAGTGCGAATGGCTTTGGCAATGAGGGCACAACCTTTCACGACATATGCACTTAAAATGTTTAATGAGTGGACCAAAAAATCTCAAAATCACAAGGCAGAAGTTTATTTTTGGTTGCATTACACAGGTGCCGTTAAAACGCCCCGACAGATAGGGTCCGGTAATCATCATTACGCGGTCGACATCAAAGCTAAATATTGCTCTTGTGGAAAAAGGAGTCTTCATCGAATTCCGTGTCACATGCAATGAAATTATGTACAGAAATAGGGCTTAGGCCGACTGAGTGTGTTGAAAAATATTACCTGAGCTCCGAATATTTGAAAACATATCAAGGGAGGTTCTATCCATTGCTTGAATCACATTATTGGGATACTCCCAATTTTGAGTTGGTCCATGACCCTAATCTGAAGAAGGCGCCTATTGTGGGTTGGCAACGGAGCACTCGGATTCCCAACGAGATGGATTGGCGCGACTTAGACTCAGACTAGTATTTGTGTTAAAAAAAAGTCCCCGCTTGTGCTGCTGATTTGTGCAAAAAATAATTTTTTTCCATTTCTGTCTCGTATTTGGCCTATTCTGTGTTTTTGGCTACGAGCTGAACATAAAACTTATAGGTGATGTTATGAACTTTGTGAAACTATAAGATTTGGCTCATTTCGATGCCCGAGCAAAGAAATATGGCCATGCAAATGTGCCCCGCTGTGCTGCTGATTTGTGCAAAAAATTAAATTTTTTTCCATTTTCTGGCTCGTTTTGGCCTATTTCTGTGTGTTTTTTGGCTACGAGCTGAACATAAAACTTGTAGGTGATGTTATGAACTTTGTGAAACTATAAAGATTGGCTCGTTTCGATGCCCGAGTTCAGAAATATGGCCATGCGAATGTGCCCGCCTGTGCTGCTGATTTGTGCAAAAAATTAATTTTTTTCCATTTTCTAGCTCGTATTTGGCCTATTTCTGTGCGTTTTTTGGCTATGAGCTGAACATAAAACTTGTAGGTGATGTTATGAACTTTGTGAAACTATAAGATTTGGCTCATTTCGATGCCCGAGCAAAGAAATATGGCCATGCGAATGTGCCCAAGCTAAACAAAAAACTTCGAATCCTATTATATTATTAACACCACAAACAAATAGAGCATTCTATGTGGCTCAAATAGAACATTTATGTCATCGATCCTATTATATTATTAACACCACAAAAAAATATAAATACACAAAACTATCTACGTGCCCGATAACCACGATGCCCCCCCTGTCCCACAATATGGTGACCGCCTTATCCTCGTAGACCTTCTCCTATTTGCTTCTTCCTCAACATCATTGTATTGAACCGGTGATACATTAAATTGTACAGGATGCCGAGGTGACATTCTATGATGTTGCGGTGCATCACTCCACTGTTCTATGCCGACATCAGAAAAATTCCACAGTGGAGTACTGTGACCTTGTTCTTGATCATGCTGTTGTGGTTGGGGAACTGTGGGAATGTAAACGTCGTTAGGATTGGGACGAGGTTGAGCCGAGCTCGATCCTCCGACATCGAAGTGACCATGATAAGCCGAGCTCGATCCTCCAGCATCGAAGTGACCATGATAAGCCGAGCTCGGACCAGGCTGTTCCTCCTCTACACTGCCACTACATGCGACCATATCCCGAATGTTCCTCATTCTAGATCGCATTTCCCTAATTGTCGTGGGATCACTAGTTTGGGCAATTTGTTCCATTACAGTTTGCATCTCTTGAATTTGTTGGTACTGAAAAGATAAAATAAGGAATAGTATTAACGAAAAAATTATCCTAAAAATTAACGGAATACAATACCAAATACTAACCACATCATGCAATAAAGGGGCTGACCCAGCCTGGTGTCCCGCACCACTCCTAGTCAATCGTGGGTGAAATGTAACGACGAGTGATTCGGTCATACCACTCTTAGTATCCTTCGTACGTCTGGTCTCCCCCATCCTCAATATGGTATCCAGTCACAAAAACGATTGACGATCATTCCACATTGCAATTTCCCGAGCGTGTCTAGCTACCCAATTAATGGTGGACCTGCCCTTTCGGCT
>WHWC01000410.1:0-29382 GCA_019426215.1 Buddleja alternifolia | reverse complement strand
GGTCATATTGTTGCATTTATTGAGGCGTTTTGGTGCAACAAAAACACTCATCTTCGATATAAAGCACATCGGAGACGTAGTTTTTGCACCAATTCGTCTCAACTTGACCAGTGGATTCCGTAATCTGGCATTTGGTGGAACAAACACTCCTCTTCCTTGTGAAACACATCGGAGAAGCGTCGTTTTTGCACCGAATTCGTCTCCACTTGACAAATCGTCGTCCATCGGACGTTTACGGTAAGTCAAATCAAACGATTCAAAATTTCTAAACTGAATTTATTTTTTCAACCGCGATCAATTATTCAATTACTTCGTTAATATTTTGTGTGTGATTCTATGACTCTGAAGATTAAAGGAAAATATATTCACGATTATTCGTATTCGTACATGCCCGAGTTGGGCAAATTGGAGTGTAATCGATTACACGATTACTAGGTAATCGGCACGTCAAACCTTTGGATAGTAATTTATTGTATTCTTCTCAATAAATAGTAAACTTTAGGATCTGATCGATTAGATCTAATTCTTTCTGCAACTAAAAAGTTGGGTGCTTGTATAATAATCAGCCCTGATTACCATAAATCACCCTCCGAAAAACGAGGATTACGATTACTCGGTAATCGGGTAATCGATTGCTACCCCCATTTGCCCAACCTGGTACATGCCTTGTCCTTCCAGAAATTTAAAACGTGAAAGATGATCATGAAACGTTGGATTCAACTTACGCCTTTACGTCTGATCGACAACGAAATGTGTCATCCCGAAACTGGCGTTTGGTGGCAAAAACACTCATCTTTGATATGAAACATTGTAGAAGCGTCGTTTTTGTTTGCCCGAATTCGCTTCAACTTGACATAGATTTCAATGTTGAAATGTGTCAAAACAACTGCGCCCGCCACTGCGATGAATGGAGTAGTATAAGCCGTCCTTCGCCGTCGGTGTGAACGTTGATTGCTGAGTGTAGGCAACGCATCGATGACGTCATTGTCACCGCCATAAACCACCGACCCAACCAACGTTCAACCACTCACGCACCGACCGTTGTCTCCTCTTACCCCTCCCCCCTCCCCCTCCCCCTCCCCCCCCCCCACACGGTACACCCCTCCACCCCCCTTCTCATACAGCTGCCTGCCTGACGTGGTTCTCTCCTCTGCTCTCGCTGTATATTATAACCACCCCGCGGTCCGCGAGTTTCAAGAGACGTTTTATATTTCACCTCCTCTTTTCACTTAATAAAATACATCCGATACCATGTGATCCCTCTTGTCGCAATTTACACTAGAGAATCCATGACGTATTGCTCACATCATAAGGCTGATGCTTCGGTCCAAAGAGTAAATAATAGTCATAACGGAACTCTTGCCAGTGGCGTCGCGTGCAATTAGGGAACAATGTATTATACCATTTAAAATCATGTAAAATATCGAATTCAGGGGTTCACAGTGCACAAGGAAAATTCGACATATTTAATGAGTTTAAATGGAGCAGTTGCATTGTTGCCAGATGGCACGCGACGCCACTGACTCTTGCAAACTTTTGCTATAGGAGATTGAAGAGTTGATTCTTGCGTAGAAACTTGTAAAAATTGATGATGATACACTGAAAAATCGCTAAATTCTCTGTCAGCATGGGCGCACCCAGGGGGTGGGGGCAAGTTGTCATTTCATATGGGGGGTCTGGGGGTCCTCCTCCGGAAATTTTGAAAATTTAGCTCTCCTTATACGCTAAATTAGGCTACTTCTATTCAGAAACTATACTGAATTAACTCTCGAGAAAAGAGATTTTCCGAGGCTATGCTGATGTTACGGAAATATCTTCATCGCATGCTGATAGAAAGTTGGAGTCTTCAGGAAATCTAGATTTCAGAAGAAGATCGAGCGAAATTAACAATTAGAGACATTGCTGTCGGGAAAGACTTGTGATCTCTTTCGTGGGTTTTCTGAGTTTAATTTGAGAGTGAACCAAGAAACATTTTTTGGGTGGAAATAAACTTTTGCCAAGTTTGATTTAAAAGAGGTTTTCCAGATAGAAGTTTCCGTAAATTCTTACAGAGGCTAACATGGGCCCCTGTGCTCTATATGCCAATGCCAGTTACGTAAATATAAGGGCCCTGCAGTTCTCACATTGCGGTGGGCCCCAATACCTCTCGGGCCCCTGCTCCCCAATAAAAAAAAAAAAAAAACCTTCTTAAGCGAATACGAGAGCCATTATTAACTTCACTGTTTTTAAAGAGGGGGGCCCTGAAATTATCAAGCACACAGCTGAACTGAATTGCCAATGGAAATCGATGTTGACAATGGGTTTTTTTAAGGATTTAAGTGAATCGGAGCGACAGTATTTACAGACACTGCAAATAAAAAAATAAAAAAAAGTCCGTTGGGGGCCCCAGGGCAATGCCCCGCTTGCTCTATGGTAGTTACGGCCCTGTTTGTGATGGTAAATTCTGGTAATAGTGTTCGACAAGATGTCAATATTAAATAGCAATCCTGCCATCATCGGATAGTATTATCACTATACGCTACCTTGGTTCACCTATCGTTGGCCAGTAATATTCTGCTAATATGACTAGAATCTGGTATTATGACTATCGCTTTTTTTTTCAAACAATCTAGGACAAAAACCCCCAGCTCACGAACCGTTCTTTGATATATCTGCTTCCGTTCGCCCCCCCCCCCCCCGACAAAATGGGCAGTACTTCTGGGACACCCTTGTACGTGTTGGGTGTTTCGGTGTCGGAACGGGGAACGGAAATAAATATAGGACCAGCGTTGTCAAATGAAAATTCATTATCGTTCCCTGCAATTTGGCAACGTTGCAGTTCGTCCATTTAAACCCATGGAAAAGATCGAAGTATTGGGTGTTCGGTGAACACCTTCGCATTCGACCTTTTACATGGGTTTAAACTGGCACGTTCCCCCATTGACTTTGCACATCTTTAATTTTTCAGTTGCGTGTGATTGCGGGTTTTGCTATTTGCGTGCGAATTTTACTTCAACCCAATTGATTTGAAAGATTTATGGAAAAGATATACGATGCAATGATACTCGAAGAATCGATATCCGTTATCGATATCCAATGTATATTTCGGTGTATCCGTTGATATCAAATGGCATATCGTTACATATTACGTATCGCAATCGCAATATGTTGTGGAACATTATATATCGCAAAATATCAAAATATATCGACAAATATCTCAATGTCGCTATGTAAATCGCAATTGGTCGGTCAGCATAGTTAACTTTGGACTGCAGCCATGATCAGTGGCGTCGCGTGCATTTGGCAACAATGTTCCCCATTTAAACTCATGTAAAATATGACGAATTCAGGGGGTGCACAGTGCACAAGGAAAACTCGATATATTTAATGGGTTTAAATGGAGCAGTTGCATTGTTGCCAGATGACACGCGACGCCACAGTGCCATGATGAAAATCATGCGGATATTTTCACTCGGGATCGGTTTGTTTAGGAATCGGCTTCAAAGATTATAGTTTTAATGGCCATTGGAGCTCAAAGCCAGGCAAGCTCCCTAAATTTCTTAAGGAGCTCCTATTGCACTATGCACTATGGTCTGGGACCCCAAATTTGTGGCCTTAAATCAGGGAATGACCAGATCTTTCTTAAACTTAGGGGACTTATGTTTTTTGGGTCGCTGAACACGAATTTGAAGGAATTTTTTGCAAAAATTGCAAATCCAAGATGGCGGAAGCCAGAGGTGGCTCGTGAAATCTGATGACTATGTTTTTTGCCATTTATTTGATTTAAAATTCGATTCTTTGCGAAGCAACAGAGGATTTCTTCACCATAAATCGATTATTTTACATTGGTCTGAATAGAAAAATGCGTTGTTGCCAAATTTCACTAGATGTGACTCTCTGAAGTCATACTTATTGGCGGCCATCTTGGATTTGGGAATTTTGTAAAACTAATATAAAAAATGAATCCAGCGACCCAAAAGAAATCCTTCCTTTAAGTTTCAATGAATTTCATCAATTATTGGTAGAGCAACAAATTTGTTTGTAGAATCGAAAGTCGGCAAAGCCTATTTTTGACCTAGATTTGAAACTTTGTGCGGTCATAACTCTTGAACGAAACGTCTCTTCGGCATCGCGGTTTACGCCATCTGAAAGCTTATAAAATCAGCTTTTTTCACGAAAGTTTTTTGTTCAGATTACTACATTGCGCATATTTTTCAAACTCAAAAAACGAATTTTTGAAAACTTCGAAAATCAAAAAAATGGCAAAAAAAGATTCAAATAAAATAAACATTATAGCATATCAATCGAAAGATCTTTAAAATACGCATCTTTTGGCGCAAAGTTCACGTCAACATCTCTTTTCGTTCAAAAATTTTGGAGCATTGAAGGTTTTGACTTTGACCCCCTGCCCCCCCCCCCCCCGCTAACAGTTGACCAAATTTAAAATAAAAACTGCAGATATTCTGAAAGCTGGCGCTTAGCTCTATCATCCCTGAAAGTTTCATTCATTTCTGAGGGGGGGGGGAGGCACTGGATGGTAGCTGGATGGACCTCTTTGAAATAACACTTCGTGAGAAACACGACATACCTCTGGATATGTGAACAAATATTGAAATGTGGCAAGATGTGGCGAAAAGCAATAAAAGGCCTGGAAAAGGGATAATTTAAGGAGCATTTTCCAGGGGAGTTGCCCGATTCCCTCCCAAGATTCCCTCCCGATTCCGATTCCCCCCCGTGACGAGCTCCGATTTCCGATCCCTCCCTCCCGTTTCCCTGTATCGAGTATACATGAAGGAAAATGGCAACGCCGCAACAAGTTTAAGGAAGAAATAAAAGTTCGGATAGTAAAAAGATCAATCATTTCCGCTCTTCCTCGCTTTCCCGGCACCACCACGTTATTTTAAATGGGAAAACAGACTTACGAGCAAAATCATTGAAGGGGCGCAGCCGCATCACACGGCTCTTACAAGTTATTTAAATGGAAAACAGGATAAGACTAGGCGCAGGGATGTCCCCTCTGCTCTCCAAAGGGCACGTCCCTCTGCTCTTCCTGGCCGCGCAATGTATTTTAAATGGAAAACAGACTTGACCTGTCTTATTTGGTTTATTAATCGTTGACTAGGCCAGGGCTCATCAACGTCCCCTCTGCTCTTCCGGGCACCGCATGGGAAAACAGACTTACGAGCAGACCCAGTCTTTTTCAATGTGGGCTATTAATTTTAAATGGTCAACGCCAATGTGATTTTAAATGGGAAAACAAAAGCAGACTTGTCCTTTTGGTGGGCTTTAACGGTGACAACAGACCTGTCCCGGGCACCACCTTTTTACGAGCAGGTCTTTTTGGGCTATTAATCGTTGACTAGGCGCAGGGCTCATCAAACGTCCCTCTGCTCTTCCGGGGCACCGCAATGTTATTTTTAAATGGGAAAACATACTTACGAGCAGACCTGTCTTTTGGTGCTATTAATCGTTGACTAGGCGCAGGGCTCATCAAAACGTCCCCTTCACAATGTTATTTTAATGGGAAAACGCAGCGTGACAAGGCGCAGGCTCATCAAAATGCTCTTCCGGGGCCACCGCCAATGTTATTTTAATGGAAAACAGACTTACGAGCAACTGTCATTTTGGTGGGCTTTTAATTTGCACCGCCAATGTTATTTTAAATGGAAAAACAGACTTACGAGCAGACCTGTCTTTTTTGGTGCTTTTATCGTTGATAAGCGCAGGGCTCATCAAATCGTTCCCTCTGCTCTTCCGGGCACAATGTTATTTAAAGAAAACACTTACGAGCAGACCTGTCATTGACAAGGCGCAGGGCTTGGTGGGCAATGTTATTTTAAATGGAAAACAGACTTAATCTTTTTGTTGACAAGGCGCAGGGCTCATCAAACGTCCCCTCTGCTCTTCCGGGGCACCGCCAATGTTATTTTAAATGGGAAAACAGACTTACGAGCAGACCTGTCTTTTAATCGTTGACAAGGCGCAGGGCTTCAAAACGTCCCCTCTGTCCGGGGGCAATGTTATTTTAATGGAAAACGTTACGAACAGACCTGTCTTTTGGTGGGCAATCGTTGGCGCAGGGCTCATCAAAACGTCCCCTCTGCTCTTCCGGGCACCGCCAATGTTATTTAAATGGGAAAACAGACTTACGGCACCGCATTTGGTGGGCATCTTGATAGGCGCAGGGTTACGTCCCCTCTGCTCTTCCGGGCACCGCCAATTTAAATGGGAAAACAGACTTACGAGCAGACCTGTCATTTGACAAGGCGCAGGGCATGGTCCCCTCTGGCTCTTCCGGGCACCGCAATGTTATTTTAAATGGGAAAACAGACTTACGAGCAGATCGTTGCTTTAAATCGTTGGCGCAGGGCTCTCAAAACGTCCCCTCTGCTCTTCCGGGGCACCGCCAATGTTATTTTAAATGGGAAAACAGACTTACGAGCAGACCTGTCTTTTTGGTGGGCTTTAATCGCTGACAAGGCGCAGGGCTCTCAAAACGTCCCCTCTGCTCTTCCGGGGCACCGCCAATGTTATTTTAAATGGGAAAACAGACTTACGAGCAGACCTGTCTGTCTTGACTAGGCGCAGGGCTCATCAAAACGTCCCCTCTGCTCTTCCGGGGCAACGCCAATGTTATTTTTTTACCTGTCGTTGGTGGGCTTTTAATCGTTGACTAGGCGCAGGGCTCATCAAAACTTCGGGGCACAATGTAGACCTCTTCATGGGGGCACCGCCAATGTTATAACCTGTCATTTTGGTGGGATCGTTGACAAGGCGCAGGACTCATCAAAACGTCCCCTCTGTTCTTCAAAACAGATTTACGAGCCTGTCTTTTGGTGGGCTTTTAATCGTTGACTAAGGCGCAGGGCTCATCAAAACGTCCCCTCTGCTCTTCCGGGCACCGCCAATGTTATTTTAAATGGGACTTACGAACAGACCTGTCTTTTTTGGTGGGCTAAATCGTGACAAGGCGCAGGGCTCATCAAAACGTCCCCAGCACCGCCTGACTTACGAGCAGACCTGTCATTTTGGTGGGCTTTTAATCGTTGACAAGGCGCAGGGCTCATCAAAACGTCCCCTCTGCTCTTCCGCACTTCCGGGCACCGCCAATGTTATTTTAAATGGAAAAACAGACTTACGAGCAGACCTGTCATTTTGGTGGGCTTTTAATCGTTGACTAGGCGCAGGGCTCATCAAAACGTCCCCTCTGCTCTTCCGGGGCACCGCCAATGTTATTTTAAATGGAAAACAGACTTACGAGCAGACCTGTCTTTTTGGTGGGCTTTTAATCGTTGACAAGGCGCAGGGCTCATCAAAACGTCCCCTCTGCTCTTCCGGGGCACCGCCAATGTTATTTAAATGGGAAAACAGACTTACGAGCAGACCTGTCTTTTTGGTGGGCTTTTAATCGTTGACTAGGCGCAGGGCTCATCAAAACGTCCCCTCTGCTCTTCCGGGGCACCGCCAATGTTATTTTAAATGGGAAAACAGACTTACGAGCAGACCTGTCTTTTTGGTGGGCTTTTAATCGTTGACAAGGCGCAGGGCTCATCAAAACGTCCCCTCTGCTCTTCCGGGGCACCGCCAATGTTATTTTAAATGGGAAAACAGACTTACGAACAGACCTGTCTTTTTGGTGGGCTTTAATCGTTGACTAGGCGCAGGGCTCATCAAAACGTCCCCTCTGCTCTTCCGGGCCGCCAATGTTATTTTAAATGGGAAAACAGACTGTCTTTTGGTGGGCTTACGACAAGCAGACCTGTCCGGGGCACCACCTTTTTAAAGGGAAATCAGTGGGACCTGTCTATTAATCGTTGACTAGGCGCAGGGCTCATCAAAACGTCCCCTCTGCTCTTCCGGGCACCAGCAATGTTATTTTAAATGGGAAAACAGATTTACGAGCAGACTTGTCTTTTTGTGGGCTTTTAATCGTTGACTAAGCGCAGGGCTCATCAGATCGTTCCCTCCGCTCTCCGGGGCACCGCCAATGTTATTTTATATTGGGACAACAGACTTACGAGCAGACAGTAGCATAGCTAGCTGAGCGTGTGCTCCCTCCCCCGCCAATTCGAATGCTGCACCCCTCTTTTTGAATGAAAAATCGACCGCTTCCGTGGAGCTCCCCCTGCCCCCTCAAATCCGCACAAGTTGGAGCCTCTGTCGGAAAAATACCTTTCTTGAAAAATTATTGTAAATTAATGTAGAAAATTTGGTTTATTTATTCACAATGATAAAACTTAAAAAATATATCACTAATTGGAGTAAAGAAAGATCAAGCGCGAAATGCCTTAAAATTGCACCCAAAAAATCGCGTTTGAGGCACCGTAACTGAGGTCCGACTGTCATGATATATCGACTCGTAAGAAAGCTTGGAGCAATACTGAAGAAATGTTCGATTCTTCAAGGAGTATAGCTTCTATTTTTCTCAATCTCTTCTCTTTTCATTCCTGTTCTCCTTTTCCTTTCCTTTTTTTTCCATTTTCCTTTCCTTTTCTACTTTTCGCTCTTCCTCTTCTTCTTCTCAAAATTTTTGCGCCCCCCACGAAACGTTGCGCCCTTTCGCCCGGCAGGGTCAGCGGGGCCTATATCTACGCCACTGGCATTTTGACGCCATTTAGAGCGTGTAGTGTACTGTAGTTTTTTTTTTAAAACTTAACTTGAACTTTTAGAAGGATTGTTTTATTCACCACTGAAGGTAGGCTATTTGGAGCTCAAAATCAACATGGCATACCTCTGAAAATGTGAAATTTTTTTGAAATGTGACAAGATTAGGGCAAAAAGCAATAAAAGGCCTGGAAAGAGGAAGATCTTAGGAACAATTTAATGCCATTTAGAGCGTGTAGTGTATTTTTTAAAACTTTACTCGGACTTTTAGAAGTAATTGTTTTATTTACTACTGAAGGTATTCCATTCGGAGCTCAAAATCAACACGACATACCTCTTAAAAAGTGAAAAAATATTGAAATGTGGCAAGATTTGGCAAAAAGCAACATAAAGCCTGGAAAGAGGAAGATCTAAGAAACATTTTGACGTCATGTAGAGAGTGTAGTGTAGTGTAGCTTTTTTTAAAACTTTACTTGAACTTTTAGAAGGAATCGTTTCATTAATTACTGAAGGTAGTCCATTCGGAGCTTAAAATCAAGAGTAAAAAATCAAAATTGATAAATGGGACTAAGTAAACCCTTGCTTTTAGCTTCAAGATACAAGTCCAATAATTATTGTAACATGCTTCAATCAGCTGCTGTGACACTTTCAAAATAAATGACACATAACCGACGTTGACGCGTTCAGTTACTTACCTGCGAGGTGCGCACCTTTGCGGCGACGAGCGCCACTGAAAAAATTATACTATGGCCATTCTAGATACATCAGATGATGTAGATTACGATACAAACAACCGGAAACATGTTTTCCGAAAGTAATTTTTCCCATTTTAGGCCAGAAATACGGGTTTCCAGACCATAGTGGCATTTCCAATGATCTAAACTGTAATCTTTGGAATTAATTTCTGTTTGTGCGAGAACACACGTGAATTAAGTTTTATAACGATAAATAACAAGTGATAAGTTATGGTTCATGAATCTCTGCCGAAAGAAACCCAAACATCGATTTTAACCGTGGCTCTAGCTCTGAGTCCCTGCCTGAAATTAGCTCTGAATCGAAATTAGCAGCGGTACACTTTTCATGTCGAAATCCCCTTCAAAATTCAAGATAGGCCAAACCACATCCGGAGAGTAGGAATAGTTGCTCTCGCTCGGGCCCATGCGCTGCCTGTTGATTCTGCATCGAATCGGTTTTTACTTTGTTATTGACAGTTTTCAACGAGCTATACCAATGGTGAATAGAGAGGATTTCTGGGACGTGGTTCAGGACATTTTCACCCGGCTTGGTTTATTTGCCTCTTATGTTTTAACCTTTGAATTATTAAAAAAAAAAAAAAAAAAAAAAAAAAAAAAAAAAAAAAACTGGTCTGTTGCAAACTTTTGCTACAGCGCTATAGAGTGTAAAAATCTAATGCAAAATCTCCTGAAAGTCCATGGTGGCATCAGAAAGCCATAAAATGCAATAATAAACTCACTAGAGGCGTTTAATGAAATCAAAGATGGCGGAGAACTATCGAGCTGTTTGTATGCATGCACCACGAACATCCAAGGATAGCCAACCTCACAATATCGATCACAACCAATCACAACGTAAACAACACATAACCTCTACCTCTAGTGAGGTTGTCAAAGTTGGAGGATTTCTGGGACGTGGTTCCGGACATTTTCACCCGGGCTTGGTTTATTTGCCTCTTATGTTTTAACCTTTGAATTATTTTAAAAAAAAAAAAAAAAAGCTGTGAAAAATCCTTTTGAAGTTGATTTGAAACGAAAGTGCAAGTTTTTTAGAGTGGCTATCTATTCACAGGAATCGATATAATCATTCGTTTTGGAAGTATTCGCATGCTAAAGAAACCGACTCATAACAGAAACAAGCAAAATTTTCTCACCTGGATAATTGTATTGGAATTCTGTGTGCAGATAAATACTTTGTAACACTTACACTTTCATTTAAAACCAATTTTCACTGAATTAATTACATTTTTTGATTTAAGGGTTAACCCTTAACTGCGCCGTGGCACCCCTGAGGCACATAATATATTTCCTCCATTTTGAACTCTTAAAATTAAAATATTTTTTTTTCCATTTTGTCATCCCTCCGGCACATATCGAGGAAAAGTTTCGATTTTTCAGCGAAGTCTGAAAGAGCAAGGTTCTAAGGCTGGCTTCATCTGAGAAATAGAAAACATATTTAACTGTTTGACCTTGATTTTCTCCCTATACTGGCCCATGTTAAATTTAGGACTTTGCAGATATCTTGAGCGCAAGAATTAATGCTAGGAATTTTTCACTATATTTTCCTTTCATTTTGAGTCAAAATCAATGGGTCTGTTGCAAACTTTTGCTACAGCGCTATAGAGTGTAAAATCTAATGCAAGATCTCCTGAAAAGTCCAATTGTGGCATCAGAAAGCCATGAAATGCAATAATAAACTCACAAGAGGCGTTTAATGAAATCCAAGATGGCGGCAAAATATCGAGCAATCTGTATGCATGCACCACGAACATTCAAGGATAGCCAACCTCACAATATCCATCACAACCAATCACAACGTAAACAAACACATAACCTCTACCTCCAGTGAGGTTGTCAAAGTTGGCAATCCTTGGATGATCACGGTGCATACATTCAGATTCCTCGATATTTTGCCGCCATCTTGGATTTCAATAAACGCCTCTTGTGAGTTTAATATTGTATTTCATGACTTTATGATGCCACCAATGGACTTTTCAGGCGATTTTACATTGGAGTAAACACTTTTTATCGTTGTAGCAAAAGTTTGCAACAGACCCATTGAAAAATCATGTTTTCAAACGAAATCATGTTTTCGAACGAAAAAAAAAATTGCGCAGTAAAGGGTTAAAAAATGTGTGGCAAAAAAAACCAGAAACAAATCGCTCATGCTGCCTTACTTTGGGATTGGACTTAAAACAAGCATTACTGGTACCGCTCATTGAACTCAATGCACTGATGACGTTCCCTTGAATGAATCCAGCAATTTATTTTTTTTGTTTTCAGGCGGGTCGAATAGCCGCTGATCATCCTCTAGTCGGCGGTCACAAGGGGCCAGTCCTAGATATCGCATGGTGTCCGCACAACGATAACGTCATAGCCAGTGGCTCGGAAGATTGTGTCGTCAAAGTTTGGCAAATTCCTGACGGAGGCATTTCAAGAACCCTCACAGAACCAGTCGTTGATCTTTTATATCACCAAAGAAGAGTAGACCTTGTTTTATGGCACCCTACTGCAGAGAATGTTCGATTGACAGCTGGTAATTTATTTATGTATTCTATGGATATAATTTTTTTTTTATTTTATTTTATTTTTTTTTATTTAAGAGGGTTCAAACTTTGAAAAATGGTAGCTCAGAGGAGAAGCATTTTAAGGTGATTCTATGGCAAACTCCCGAAAATTTTAATCCGATAGATGGTGTTACTTGTCGCTGGCTCCGAAAATAGCCGTTTTTTGACGGTTTTTGGCTGTTTGTCAGTTTTATTGAAACAATATATTGTATTGATCGGCATCCGGAAGCATAAAAAAGGCATAAAGCATAGGTAAAATAAAAAATTTAAAAAAAATAAAAAAATAATGGCCTTGAAGATATTTTAGCCTTTTCTCTATTTGCGCGCGGTGGCTGACTTATTTTTCGGGACTCAACAGGAATTAACACAGGGAGCATGAGGGTGCACCATCCAACACGGTCCATACGTTGACTGATGCAATTTCGGTGCTTCGGTTTCACTAGGCAAAACTACTAGGCGCAAACATGGGCAAGATAGATAGTGCGTGGTCTCTGTATAAAACACAGCGAGTCCCCACTTTGTTTTGTAATAATTAAACAACAATTGAGGTTGAAATGCAATATATTTATTTAATTATAATAAAATCAATGGATAATCATCCATTATTACCAAGAATTAAGCGATTTCTGATTCTTCCGTTCCTTGGTAGCGGTTTCAACTGAATTAATTACTTTGTGTGATTTAAGGTTTTAAAAAAATTAGCCAAAAAAAAAAACCAGAAACAAATAGGACTTGGAGTTAGGACTGATAATGTATCAGCTTCTCTATTGAAAAAAAAATGGAAATGGAAAATGGAGCTCTGTGTTCGGATTCTTTCGTTCCTCGGTCTCTGTGAACAAAAACACAGCTACACAGGCACCATAGAGTTAAAGTTCTTTGCGTCTTTATAGAGAGAGAAGAGAGAGAGAGACCGGAATCATATTTTTTTTCTCTCAAGAACGAACCATTCAAATGCTTAAAGTAAAAGTTAGCAAGAGCCCCATTCAGCTTAATGTTGATTAATGATTATGTGAAGAAATTTGGACCTCGGATTCGGGTTTTGTTTGGTGTCTGTGAACAAAAATCAAAATTTATTCGGCATGTGTTTAAATAGGTATGGTGTGCAGCTCTTAGCTCGATTAAGGCGAGTTAATAGAATAATTTACTTTCTAGTTTTCTCAGCCTCAATCTACCCAGGACTCACCACGTGGAGGTTGCTACACTAGAGTCCCCTTTTTTTTGTTAAGCAAAGGGGAAAATTGAGTTGTGGAAAAAACCCCTTCCATACGTATACTTCTATGCTCACTTACGGAACCCGGGTCCGTATCGGAACGCGGTCCGAAACGCGATCTAGGGAAGTTCGGAGGGAGACGCGGATTGCGAGCGAAGCAGGAATTTGGAGGAGTTCGGGGAGGGAGGATCTTGAGCCGCAATTTTTTTTTTTTTTTTCGATATTTTACCGACATCTTGGATTTCATTAAACATCTCTTGTGAGTTTATTATCGCATTTCATAACTTTTTGATGCCACCAATGGACTTTTTGGGCGATTTTACATATGATGAAACACTCTTTATCGTTGTAGCAAAAGTTTGCAACAGACCCATTGTTTGAAGAGAGACCATTCTTTCCAAATAAATTAGCCTCATAATTCTGTTTCCTAGGACTTAAGGAGCCTCCTCTTCATCAAAGGCTCGTTGAGGAAGAGCTAAAAGGGCCCCTTTCACTTGTGGAAGCCGGAAGCAACCGTAGGGACTTTTTTGAGCTTTCTATCATTATTTTGAAAGTTCAGGGCCCTAAAAATGTTGGCGCTTGTGCTGGCATTTTTTATGAGTTTAATTGGTGGGGGGGGGGACTCAGCTTGGAATTTATTTTAAATGAAAGTGAGAATAATTAAATGTGGCTTTAAGCCATAAGGGCACAAAAATCAATGTACTCGCATCTTTTGGAAGAATCTGCGCACGATAAAGAAACTGATAAATGACAGAAACAAGCATTTTTTCACCTGGATACTGCATCACCTTTTTGCCCATTTTTAAGACTCATGAGTTGACATGCATGAGTGAAAGAGCCTCAGATGCAAAAGATATGAAAACCCTTGAGGGCGATCGACTCCATTTGCCAAGCTGAATCGATAGAGGGGTCACAAGGGGGGTTTCTGTGACATCACCTTTTTGCCCATATTTAAGAGTCATGATGTCAGGAGTGAAACGGCCCGAGTTGCAAAAGATATGAAAACCCTTGAGGGCGATCGACTCCATTTTCCAAGCTGAATCGATAGAGGGGTCACAAGGGGGGTTTCTGTGACATCACCTTTTTGCCCATGTTAAAGAGTCATGAGATGCCAGGAGTGAAACGGCCCGAGTTGCAAAAGATATGAAAACCATTTAGCTGGCGATCGAATCCATTTGCTACATTTTGATGACTGGTGTTTTTTTTTTTGTTTTTTTTTTTTTTTGTTTCTTTTTTCTTGTTCACCCTGATTTTGCCGCCCTCGGAAAGTGCCACTTGGGGCAAGGATGGAGGTAGTTCCAGAAGTGTAGGCGGACCAAAACTATAATCTTTGGCGAATTTTCAACTTTCATTCCTTCTAATAAATACCGAATTTGCTCCTGACTTTATTCTTTTGTGTTTAAAGCGTTCCTCATTGAAAAGTGAACACTCAATTTCATTTTTATTCATTTTCATTTAGTAATATCAGAAATAATGTTGACAAATTCCAAAGATTATCGGTCTAGGTCCGCCTATACTTCTAAAACTACCTTTACCCATACTCACATGCCTCTCCCACGGCACGTCCCTGCAGATAGCCACTCTAAAACACTTGCACTTTGGTTTATAACCAATTTCAAATGTATCTGTTACATTTTTTTTTTTTTTAATTTAAAGGTTAAAAAATTGAGGCAAACAAACCGAGCCTATGTAAAAATGTCCACAAGATATTTTCATCATGGCTCCCTCCTTGAAGTTTCAATATCACGTCCCATACAAATCATCACCATCGCTCTAGCTCGTTGGAAGATTGCAGATTACAGATGAAGATTCGGTTGAGAAAAGATTACCTATACAGATCAGAGTATTTTCGTGCAGTACAGTCATACACAGAACTGAGCTTATATGTATTTCCTCAACCGATGGATTCATCGGTGATTTGAAAAGTGGCATTAATCCGCGAAACGGCAGCTCTGTGCGTCTTTACTTAAGCGCCTTCATATTGAAACGACGCAAAACCAACTCCTACCCGTCGAAACAGTTAGCTTCTCGGTTGAATGCAATTTAAACAGCGCCGCGGCCGCGCCGTCGTTGTGAAAAAACCTACCAGGTTTTCGTTGATGTCTCGGTCTCTCTCGATAGCCTGAGATGTCTGCTACTTATTAACGCCATCTAGAAGGCGGGTCATATCACCGTTTTCGAGGAAATAAATTTGAAAATTCGAAAATCGAAGGATTTTTTAGCCTGTGTGCTGCGAAATTTGGGCGTCGTCTATTCGGGCGTCGGGCCGTCGTCTTGTGAAAAAATAACAGGTTTTCGTTGATCTCGGTCTCTCTCGATAGCCGAGAAATCGCCATCTAGAAGGATTTTCGAGAGGAAAATAAATTTGAAACCTATAAGTCGAAGGTTTTTTAGCCTCTGTGCCGCGATGCAATTCGGGCGTCGTGCCGCACTGTGTGTGTCCGTTTTGCAGTAAAACGGGAAAAAGTACGTAGACTCCAAACTATACATCCAATTGAAGTGAAATTTGACAGAAATACTACTGTGACCAACTCCTATACCCTGATGAGGTCAAACATTTTGGGCCCCCCTTTAGAAGCACCCTTTTTACCCCCTTGTAACCCAATGTTTTCGAAAAATTACGGTAGTTCGAGATTTCCCATTTTTTATTTGCAGATTTGAAGGAACGCAAAATTCGAAGACTTTCAGCACAATCCGCATGTCTCTATCGTTTTTCGTCCTCGATATATCGAACCTCAAAGTTTGATATCTGCCAATAATTTTCAAAAAACCATAACTCCTCCAAAAAAGATAGAAATAGAGAGGAATGGAGATAAATAGAGAGAAATGGAGAGAGATGAAGAGAAACAGAGAGAAATAGTGAGAATGAGAGTGAAAGAGATTGAAAGAGGGAAAGGGAAAGAAATTAAGAGGAAAAGAGTGAAAAAGGAGTATAAAAATGGGCAACAAGATGAAATAACAATTTTGCTGAAAAAAAGGGGGAAAAAAAAAAAAAAAAAAAAAAAAAAAAACAGCTTAAAACTGAATTTCAAAGCCTTCTTTAAAAAAAATAATAAAAATTAGGGCGAGAACCCCCCAACCCCTTTCTTTCTGGTGGATGCCCTCGGATCCCCTGGCATCCTACCATTTTCCTTGGGGGCCTCAAATTCAAAATTGCGTTGGGCCTCAAGATATGTAAATCCGCCCCTGGGCCGGTAGAACATTTTTGATTGGATCTATATAATTTTGATCGTAACTTCATCAATAAAACGGTCCAGATCACTCATCATCGATTGTGTGTGTAATTGACTGTCGGTATAGCGTCGTTGGTAACGATTAATTAAGCGCATCCCGCCCATGGGCACGAGGCCAAGGTCACTTCTAGTTTCGCGTGGGCGGACGCGTGCCGTGTGCCCTCATGAATGACCCATTGACCCACAACCAGCCAGCGAGCGAGCGCCAGCCAGACGCAGCGTCGTCGGCCAACCCGATCTGACTTCCTTCCGATTTCCGTTGTGGCTAGCTAGCAGCTGGTGGTGACGCGCGGCGCGGAGCGATTCATTGAACTCTTATTTAATCAGTTCTCGACTGGAGTTGAACTCGGGTCTCGCGTTTTGCACTTGTTTATACCAGAGGTTATTAGCAGGCCCACCAATCATCTATTTTCACTAGTTTTAACACACTCGTCGTGTGTGCCAACGAGCTATAGAAAAATACTGTTTTAGTAGAGCGATGTATCGTATCGATTGCCGTCCGAGAATCTCTGAGGGCCGATCATTTACTTCATCGTTAAACCGATCGATAAAACTGTCTACGAGTGATGCTATTGGTCGAAAATTGTAAAACTTGGCTGTTGCTATGGTAACCATCGTTAAGAGTCTCGTTTTATAAAGGCTATTCATGAGTAACCTTTAAAAAACGGACACTATAACGATGGTTACCATAGCAACAGCCAAGTTTTACAATATTCGACCAATAGAATCACTCATACACAGTCTTATCGATCGATTTAACGATGAAGTAAATGATCGGCCCTCTGCTGGTTCCAAACAAACTCTAGCTCAATGTGATTTCCCAATAAGCGCGCTTTTGAACGGAAATTTAGGTTATTAAATCAAACAATGGGGCTGTTGCACACTTTTGCTATAAGCGATTTAACAGTCGATTCTGGTGTAAAAACCTCGAAAAATAACAATGGCAGCACTAAAAACTTCCGAAATCCACTCTTAAACTCAATAAACGCTTTTATTTACGAGGGCGTAATGGTGGCCGAGGGCAGTAATAATGGGAGATTCCTATCTTAATTTCGTCACTCTTTCTATGCTGACAAGGATGATTCACAGAGTAATTAGTCATCAGAGTGATGATCCACATCCGATGAATGGTACCGCAACACCTAGTGACACCGGTGTCAAATGAAAGTCGTCTCTTATTGGTCACTTCTTGATGGAGTTACAGTATTGTTAGATGGGAATCTCCCATTATTACTACCCTCAGCCACCATTACGCCCGCGCAAATAAAAGCGTTTATCGAGTTTAGGAGTGGATTTCGGAAGTTTTTAGTGCTGCCATCGTTATTTTTGGAGGTTTTTACACCAGAATCGACTATTAAATCGCTTATAGCAAAAGTGTGCAACAGCCCCATTGATGCCAACTTTTTGCGATTATGAATTCTAGGTCCTCGAAAATGCTTCATTAAGCCTAAGAACTGTTGACTAAAACTGCTGAAATCAACAAGATATCACTGTTCAAACGATGCATTTGGTGGTTGGAATCAGCCACATGTTATGGTTGTTGTTGTGGAATGAGCGGGAATCTGGTGAGAATTCTGGTGATT
This sequence comes from Buddleja alternifolia, assembly GCA_019426215.1. Classification (NCBI taxonomy): domain Eukaryota; kingdom Viridiplantae; phylum Streptophyta; class Magnoliopsida; order Lamiales; family Scrophulariaceae; genus Buddleja; species Buddleja alternifolia. Next base: position 11,472 of record WHWC01000410.1, on the reverse strand, counting down.
CCGCAATCTTCAAATGCTTAACCCCATATGGGCCAAGCCCGAGTTTACTCTCGTTTTTCTCCGCTGGTTGCTTTATTAAGGGTTGTTTTGAAAATGGTTGGAAAAAAAATGAAATAATTCAGGATGTTATGGGTTAAATTAAAAGTAACTGTTTTTATATTAAAATATTTGTTTTTAAATTGAAAATTCGATATTTTGATGTAACGAAAAGTGTTTTTAATTTGACAAAACTTAGTTCCAATTTTAAAATACGCTATTTTGTCGTACGATTTAAAAATATTTCTTTTTAATTATAAAAAAAAAAAAATCTTTCTTTCTTTCTGCTGAGACTTCAAACTTCGGATTGCAAGGAGACAGTGGAAAGTGTGCCGAAAGAATTTGACAGCAGTAAGTAGAATGATCCTCCCATAGCGGAAGTGGAGCTGTTAGACCATGAAATGAGAGAAAATAAAAACGAAGAAAAACAAACACGATCCCAATGCCCATGGATCGACTTTAAATAATGCGACCTGTCTATTAAAACGCATCATTTAAAAATGTCTCGTTGAATTTATCGCTTGGTAGTTGCTGCGCTCGCCGTAACCCGTTTCAATCGTGACCACGTGACCTCTGATCGAATGGGTCAGTAGTGAGGTATTTGAAAGCTGAAGTTGTCAACTAATAGTGGACGCGTGAAACTTTCAGATTTTGTCGCATCAACGATGTCTGCAAAAAATGTCAGTCTTCAGCGTTTAGTCAAAATTACTGACAACAGAGTGCTTTCGTTCAATTTATATTCCAAGCTACACTCTATAGGCCAAAAGTAATTTATCTTCAAACAGAATCCCCACCGCTGTGCAGTTCCAGATTCTCCGATAGACTGTATTGATTGTCGATCGGGGATTTCTACTGGTTCCAAACGGTTCAAGGTCAGGAGGTCCACGGAAAAAAACTACGGTGAAAATAACCATACGGATACCTGATTTTGGCACCTGCTAGATGTTATGGTAATGTTAACCAGAAGTATACTATGTTTTGACTAGGTACTAGGTGATGTTACCTGATTGCATGTCGAATTTACTCAAAGTATCGGTAAATGTACCATACTTCTGGTCAAGTTTACCATAACATCTAGCAGGTGCCAAAATCAGGTATCCGTATGGTTATTTTCACTAATCTTTTTTTTCCGTGTCTACAGCTGTTATTATTTAAGATGGTTTAGATGGCGTTTATCCCTGTAGGGCCTACTGCCAACATGGAGATAAGGTCTACAGCTTAAATGTCTACTTTTTTTAAGGCTACAGCCTAAATGTCTACGTTTAAACGTCTACGTACGTATAATACGAGTTGCACCGTATGCTCGTAAGTCCACCGTAAAAAAGGACTACTTTAAAAATGTACAAGGTGTTTCAGGTGTAAGGTCGGAAACTTCAGGAGCCGATTATTCAAGTCTAAGTGAGACTATTTTTTTCTATAAACATGGGCTTTAAAATGCTTACCTTCGGAGCTACGATTGAGCGATCTTGAGCATCTAATGGCAAAAATTTTATGTTGCCTCTGAAAATTTTTAAAATTTTATGATAGAATCAGACTGCGAAAACCCTAACGAAGATTTTGAATCCCTTTCAATTTTTCAGTGCGACGCGTTTTAAGTGAGATAATTGAAGTTGAAGTTGAGAAAGGAAAATCAACGCTTTGACCATGGTCAAAGCGCTGACTTATGACCTATAATGTTATTACCTATATTGTTAATGAACATACAAGCAGGCCTGTCTATCTTGCGGACAGCAGACCTGTTCATCTCGTGGCCTTTTAAGCGACAACTTGGCGCAAGGATCTCCTATAACGTCCCCTCTGCTCTTCCGGGGGCTCGCTTGTGTTATTTTAAATAGGCAATTAGACTTACGAGCAGACCTGTTCATCTCGTGGCCTTTTCATCGACAACAAAAGATCCCTTACAATTAATGTCCAAAGTAGCTGAAAGACGTAAAAATAACTTTGAATTCAACAGAGTGGGAGTAGAAAAAATAATTAACATGTTAACATCTCTAAACAAAAAAGCATCTCCTGGAGTTGATGAGATACCACCATCATTGTTGAAGGAAAATTGTCAGTTGTTCGCAAATCAGCTGGTAAAATTTGTAAATAGTATGATAGAAAGCAGCATTTTCCCAGGTACGCTAAAAGTTGGCAGGGTCACACCTATCTACAAGTCAAAGGCAAAAAATGAAATGGGAAACTATACACCGATTTCTGTACTCCCGTCCCTGTCCAAGGTCTTTGAAAAAACAATGAATGATCAACTCTATGCTTACTTTGAGACGGAGGGAATATTCACTGATGCACAGTATGGATTTAGAAAAAAACAGAAATACTAGTATGGCAGTTCTAAACTTTGTAGAAAACATATTGGAAGCCAAAGCAGCAAACAAAGAAGAATTGATACTGAGTATCCAAATTGACCTCTCAAAGGCTTTTGATCTAGTAGATAGAAAAATATTGGTAAAGAAATTCGAGTACTACGGACTAGGTCCCAATGCGCTATGTAATTCAAAGTTATTTAGTTGTTTAATGGGAAACTACTTAACTAAGAGAACACAATTAGTCAAGATAAAAGATAACGGTCTACCAGTTCTTTCAAAGATCATGGATAGTGAGGCGGGCACGTTGGATCGAGTCAATGCTAAGCACCGGACATTTGGGCAAAAATGGAGATTTAAAAATTCAACTTCTGACGTAAGAATCTTCGTCTAGGGCCTTCAGGGGTCCCAAAAATGTGTGCATAATTTAATTTAAGGCACTTTTTCTGGCAGTGATGGTACTTCAAAGTTTGTATTTTTGAGGAAGAATCAATTTTACGAAAATCTGACCTCTACTTCCGCGACTTCAAATGCGAAATACTAAAGATAACTGATTTGTGATTGCAATTATCATACTTGGAGCTGATTGAGGGTCACTTTAGCTTCAAGAAAAGCTTATTCTGGTTTTTTTAACTGCAAGTTTCGACTCAGTAGAGAGCACTAATGGAGGACCTTGAAAAAAGCCCTTTTTTCAGGAATAACTGAGGTTTTAGTATAAAACTCGCGCGAACTTGCAATGAAGTGACACATCTCTTGACTCCTAACACCCCCTGGAACTCATATCTTGTTAAAAATCTTGCGGAAGTTTGCGGATCCGGAAGTTAGAGGGCTAAAAATGGAAATTTTTGAATGACCTTTTCGTGAAAATACTAATCACCCTAGACTGGTGGTATGGTTTGATGACAGATGCGTTTTCGTGATCAGTTAGCTTTCTAGAGCTGATGGTGGTTGGAAATGCTTTTCTTTAAAGTAAATAAATGGAGGTTGTAACCATAAATAATGAGTAGTCGGGTGGGGGGGGGGGGTGTTCAAGTCTTATAGCCCTCTTCATAAATTCATTTACCCGCATGGAAAATGGAAATTACTCTTTTGGCAAAAATTTGATTGAAGTCGCTATTTTTCTCTGTATATGACAGTACGACAATTTGTAGCTCACTACTGCGGTGTTGCCATATTGACTAATCTAAATGCGTTATATAAAGTAAATGGTATTGATGAGAAAAAAAAAAAAATCGCAATAATGAATGGAAATATCTTGATGATTGTTACTACTTTAGTTGGTTAGAAAATTATTGCAATTTAAATTCGTATGGAAAGTTAAGAGGCAGATGATGCACCTTAACACCCGACTGCCATGTGACAGGTATTGAAAAGTTCACGAAATGTCACGAACACTTTCGTGGACACACTCGCAGCAAATAGAGACATCTTAAATTTTAATGCTATTTCATCAGACCCCCTTATTTCTAACATGAGACAAACTTTAGTCGCCACAAAGAAAAAGGCCTCGCTTCAACCAGAAGCCCTGTCTCTTCTCGTATAGATGTTCAATTTTAAGTTAATTACATGCAATTGAAAATTTGATTTCTATTTGATAATTTGTTCCAAAGCTTCTGCAAATGTGAAGTTATAGGATGAAAAATTAGTGGAAGTTAAACATTTTTTCTTTTTTCTTGTGTGTCTTGAAACGCCTTTGAATGAAACCAAGAAATCTGGATAGCTGATAGCTAATCTTTTTTGTCTTTTTAGCCCAACCAGATGGCATTTTAATTAATTCAGAGTTGGTAATCGATAATTTGTTATCTATTCCATCTTTCAGAATCCTTTTTCACTTCTGAATGATTCGCCTCTCAAATATCCTTTAAATAAGGAACACTAATTTTTTTCGTTTTTTAATTATTGTTGTGTTTTTGTTGTTGTTATTGTTGCTGTTTTAGTATTTTTGTACGTGTTCTGAAGATTATAATCAGTCACAAACTATCACTGAAAGCCCGCATGAATATTGCTAATTTTGGTTTATTTTTTATTTTTTTATTTTTTTTTTTCAGGTAAGGTTAGGTGAGGTTAGGTTGTAAGTAGTATGTAAGTAGTGTAAAAGTTGAGTTTATACTTAGGAAATTCTTACCTAAAAAAGTCAGTGATAATATAGGAAGAAACTTGTATTAGTTGTATATTGTCTTCACTCGCATTTATCTTAAGATTGTTTCTCTCTCTCTCTCCCCCCCCCCAATTATTTGAACCCATGTAATCTGAAAAGTGTCTTTAAACTAGTACTAAGCCTTAGGCTACAACAGTTGCTCAAACTACAACGTATTTAATCTTTTTTTCACACGCAAAAATTCGCAGAAAATAGTAGTTTTTATTAACCTCTTCTTAGATTGAAAATGAGACATTTATAGGCACGGTAATAATTTTAGGCCCATGAAAGTAAGAAAATCGAAATCCTCGTAAAAAATTGAGTAGGTTTCATGTGTCTTTCACTGGTTCTCCCGATATTTAAGAGTCACACAACCAAATGTCCGATGCTCCCCATTGACTCGATCCACCGTGCGTCGGCGCGCAATGATGAAGTAGTGCCGGCCGCCTCACAACTCAGCTCAACGGAGAGTGTGGTCGGCCCATTTCGATCATTCATTCACCCGCTCGACTACCTTGCGACTACCTGCCGAAGTATCTCTTTCTATTCCACTGCTCGTCTCTCTCTCCCTCTCCCTCAATGCGATCGGAAAAGTGTTTCTGTTTACATTCCGTAATCGGTATCCTCAAGGGAGAGGGGAGGTTGAAGCTGGAGTATCAACAACTTCGGTATCTTAAAGCGTCCGAGGCGCCACGCGCGACTACTCATTACGAGAGATATGACAGTAAACTAATGTGACCGAAAGAATTCGGAAGAAGCAAGAAAAGCCGAGAAATGTATAAACACGGAAACGGACGAATTGTTTTTGCTCGTCTCTTGGAACCCAAACGTGCTCGGGTGGGGAAAGAATAGCGTGCGGGGTGCGGGTGAGGGAGAGGGAGAGAGAGAGAGAGAGACGAGCAGTGGAATAGAAAGAGAGACTTCGGCAGGTAGTCGAGCGGGTGAATGAATGATCGAAATGGGCCGACCACACTCTACGTTGAGCCGAGTTGTGAGGCGGCCGGCACTACTTCATCATTGCGCGCCGACGCACGAGAGAAGTAGTTCCCGTCTTTGAGCTTTAATAGCTAAAAAACTGGACATGGGATCACTTTGGTGCCGTGAGAACTTTTTCTTTTTAAGTGATAATCTGTCGATTTATAATACTTAAAAAACATTTAGCGGTAAGCCAGTTCCCATAAGGATTGTGCCATGTCCTTTGGGCTAGGTTTCGAGAATTTTTAAAGAAACCAAACTATTAGTGATGATGAGTTGAGACGATGGTTATTCTTCTCTTATCAATAATATGCTCTCGAATATTACTGAGTAATGAAAATAATTGGTTTCCTGTTGAAAATGTGTTGTTTACTTTGAATGTATAAGTGATTTATCTAAGAATACTACCAACGGGTCCAACGGACCCAGAATATTGTTACACATCCTCTTTCAAAGTTGGCGATTTGAGCTGTTTCGTATTAGTTCGCATCTCGGTGAGGTTATGATGTTTTTATAAGGTCTGTTTTTTCAAACTTTTTTAAAAAAAAAAAAAAAAAAAAAAAAAAAAAAAAAAAAAAAAAAAATCGTTAGATTTCTTGGGTATTTTGTAGTTTTTAACGATTCATTTGATTGTATACACCTGTTATTTTTTAATCTGTTGGAGGCAATATCATCGAATACTTCTAGGTTGTGCTCTAGAGGGACGAAACTGAGGGCCATAAGCTGTCTAAATTGATTACTAACCGCTCTATTGAGGTATTCGTCTTTTAGTCCCTCCCTTACCACACTGCGCCAGACCGACTGGGAAAAGTGAAAGAGGCAGCCTCTAATTGTAGCATCAGGGAATGTGGCCCTCGCCGCGTTCATCGCTGCCATCTCAAAATCGGTGAGGACGACTCTAGGCTGTAGAGTAGCAGGACGTCTCATTTGCTGGCACAATTCGACAGTTTTTCCACCGATTCTTCGGTATGTCGCCTCGTCCTTTCGCACGCACAGGCAATAGACAAGTGGAAAGCAATAGCCCCTTACAATCCCATGAAGAGTGTACATTTTTGGAAGAGTGTGGGCACCGTCTTGAACGTACCGTCTGCTAAGAGTATTGGACTGTTACTTAGATTCCTGAGATCCTGATTTGTTGAGAATATTAAAATTCTATCAGGATCATTGAGTCCAGAATCATATTGCAAGAAATCCCTGCCATTGGTTGTTTTGTTGTACGGTTCAACAATCTCTGCCTGAATCATAATCTGCGTAGTGGGGGGTGGTGGACGTTTTGATGCCGATTTACATTCCTTAGGAGGCCTTGTCTTTCCGGCAAATGAACGATTACTTCCTTATCTGTAATATGGCCAGAGCCTCTTGGACAATTGAATTTGGAGGCAAGTTCGGGTTTTCTTTCGCTCTTGTCCGATGTCATCGTTAACCTGTCTAACCTCTATTTCGACATGCCTTGCAAAATGAGTATGTTTCTTACCCACTTTTAACACAGTTACCGGCTGATCTGGGTGAACATTAACATTATTCGAAACACAAGTTGCATTGCAAGTCTGCCTTAGTGAACACCGCCAGTACACTTTTTCCTTGTTTTTACTCACTCTCCGCTGGTGGAGTCAAAGCCATGATGTATGAGTATGTTCTTTCCTTTGTTGGAGGTTATAGTGAATGTACTCATCTTTTGCTACAATGTTTACACAAAAATTTCCATTTTCCTGTATAAATTTGCTTTGTTTTACACTATAAATTTGAAAAATAAATTTTGAAGCTAGGGACACGGAAATTGAATTAATTTAAAAGAATTAAATTTAAATTCGCGAAAAACCGAGATTTGTTTTACGTATTTTAATTGAAAAGTGACATTTTTGTCATCGTGAAGAAGACTGAATAAAAAATAAAAAAAAAACCATGACAACCTTTAAAATCAATATCATTGATACTATTGATAACCAATAATTTATTTATTTCTTATTACCAGCTGACTTCTTCTCCACTTATCCATTTCTACTACAAAATTGTAGATTGCAGCTGGAGTCCTTTTCAACAGCGTAATTATTGGAGAGGGGGGAGGAGAACTATTCCCACCCTTTACCTTGCCCTAACGAATCTTGAAGTTCTTTGCTGTGGTGCATGGTTCACCGAAGTATTTACCAAATGAATGCCCCCCCGGCCCCCCTCCTTTGAAAACAAATGCAAAATCCACCATGTTTCGATGCTTCCGCCCTCCAGTGTTTCTGAAGGCCGAAAACTCCCCAGTGTTTTCTTTCGGAAGCCTAAAATACGACATTCTTTCTGGCTGTTATGAATTTGCTACAATAATAATATGTCATCATCAGTGCGTCCAACGATTTAAATATAATAATTTAAATAGAGTTATACCGAGATTTCAAAGCTTCCTAACATATATGCTTCAAGCGTGCTCGGTCAGTTTTTTTAAAGTTTTTGAGGAAACGTTGCGGACCGTATCAGGGGCTAGAGGGCTATAGTCCCCCCCACTTTTTTGGGTGGGGGGCTAATGATCGGGGAAAAGTCATCACTTGAGACTTGAGAAGCAAAAAAAAAAAAAAAATTTAGCCCGCCCTCCACACTTTTTTGATCCGGGTCCTCCTATGGTTTGAAACTAAATAATTACCCAGCAAAGTGCTTGATTTCAGTGAGGCAGTGAGTCAGTGATCCGAGATGGTTTGTTAACTTCTTTCAAGAGGTTAAAATTCGTTGATAAATTGTTTTATTAGTCTTAATTGACGTGTCACAATTCATACGAGTCGATTTAGCAGAATTTTCTCAACGAATGGATAGTCGTAAGTATCTACCAGTATATTGAAAACTCAAAAGACTGTCTCAGTGAAAAGTACAAATAATAGTGTGTTTTCATGCTTGGCGTGTGTTGAGTAACTCCTTATTATGCGTATTTTTCAACTATGAGATAGTGTTCTCGATATGCAATAAAGTGGCACTTATGACAAATGACCTACCAATTTGTTGAGAAAATTGTGTTAAATCGATTTAAAGAAATTCCTTCAGTATGATTCTGCTTCGTTTTTGAAAGGAATTTCTTTAAAGAAAACCCCACGTTAATATGTCTATAAATCCGACAAAAATTTGGGACCACGGATTTCCCTCCATTTTCAGCCAATCAGAAGCCGACTCTTATGAGCATTGACCACGCTAGCTCTCATCGCAATGGGGCAATTGCAAGGGTCTGACATGTTGTGTTTTTTATATAGAAAGTGAAAGTACTCGATGAGCTAAGAACGAAGATGCCTTTGTTTCTAATTAAGTCCTATTGTTCCGGAGATAAGATTTTGGCGCAAAATACAGTCTTTTAAAAACAGAGACAAATAGAGGAGGAGCACTAACTGGCTGCAGCAGAGGCACTCTGAATTCTCGCGGATTCAACAAAACAACAGTCAACATTCTTCTGATGTCGGAGGATGTTGATTGTCGAGCACCCTCCTCTACACTAGAGTCTCTATATATGAAAGAGTCTCGCCATACGAGGTTCCATCTCTGATTGGCTGCTGAAAAGTGAAGAAGAAGAAGGGGTCTATGAAGCCTGGAGGCGCGCTCAGGTAGATTAAAGAAGGTATGTGCAACACTCGCTCTTGCCGCCCGCAGCCGCTCCAAGCGCTAGCACTTTTGCAAAAAAAGCAAACATGCGCCGCACACACGCCAAGACGCAAGCAGCTTTTGCACAACAATGACGTCATGCGGGTGAAATCTAGTGGCGCGCTGTTCAAATGTACGTTGGACAGAGGAATCATTCCTAACTGTGAAGGGACATTGTTGAACTTTTAACTCTTAATTTATTAACTCTGAAAACAGAAATCTGAAAATTGACAACTTCGATCATCTTTTGCTTGACACATCCCTAACTAATAAAATAACACATACATTTCAAACCTCCCGCTCATGAAAATGTGACGTAGTGCGGGTGAAATCGTTCTGATTGGCTAACATGTTTTGAAGCAGCTGCGGGCGGCGCGAGCGAGTGTTGCACATACCTTATTAATCTACCTTGGGCGCGCCTCTTGTTTACATCTTCATGGAACCATCTTCACTGCTGCCCAGCTTTGAGGAAACTTTCGGCATTTTTAGCTTGTACTGATGAAATTTGAATTAGAAATTGATGAAAATGTGTTCAGAACAGAATAAAATTCACGCATTACTTTTAAAACAGGTAGTGAAGCCAACGGGTATTGGAGGTTAGGTTGACCTAACAAAGATTACTTACACACGAATACATGTATAAGTAATCTTTGGCGGGAAGATCGTTGGATAAAAATGTAAACAAGAGGCGCGCCTCCAGGCTCCTCAGACACCTTCTTCTTCTTCTTCACTTCTGTTCACGTGTCTTGACTCTTTCATATATAGGGACTCTACTCTACACTTCCCAGCCTATCCCCCCTCTTTTTGCCGAATGTCACCGTTCAACACCATGCGACATCAAAAGATGTTGACTGTTGTTCTACACTTTATTTTGTTGGATCCCTGAAAATTTAGTTTGCCTCAAATCTTCCCTATGTATTTTAGCGTAGAGCTCCGTTTCTATTTCTCTCTGGTTTTAAATGAGACTAGTTGGAAAGCCCGTGCTTCGCACGGTTGTGTTTTCTCTTTTTGTTTTTCTTCGTTTTTGTATTTTTCTTTTTATCATTTTACGAAGCGTCACACTGTTATTTATAGTGTAATAGATTAAAAACAGTAATTGAAAAAATACAAAAGAACGTGAATAATAATAATAAAATAATTTTTTTTTTCTTTCTGACCTTACCAAATCATAATAATAAAAGGGGGTAAGTTTTTGTTATATAGGTACGTGGCTTCCAAATTTTTATACGTTGTGACCAGTGGCGGCGCGTGCAATCTGGCAACAACGTATTCTCTCCATTTAAACCTATGTAAAACAATCGATCTTTAGGAGGTGCAATTGCACCCCAAGATATCGATACTTTTGCATAGGTTTAAATGGAAATAAGCATGGTTGCCAATTGCACGAGCCGCCACTGGTTGCGACACACAATCCGGTCTCAACATTCAACCAATAGAATATTGCAACCCATCAAATCCAATTATTAACACTGTACTTTCCGAACTTTCTTTGTGACGCTTCAAAATTCTAGGACAATTTTTTTTTTTTTTTTTTTTTAAATAAAACTGATTGTTTTCTTTACATCGTCAAAATGCACTAACCGTGCTTTTTCACCAATCAATCGCTGAGCAGTCGCTAATTTCTATAGAGTGCTCATTAATTCACTCTTTTTAATTAAACGTTATAAGCGCTTTTTACAATTATATAGTAAGTTTCTATGGAATTTTATATTAGAGCAAATTCCTTCCCCTCACGAAATCAAAAATTCCAATAATCGATCATCAGATCGATAAAACGAATTTAAAACAGTTGATTCCAATAACCTCGACCTTTCATGGGTAAATATCATGAAATCCATTTATTCAACATTGGATCGCGTAAAACCCATTTTTCTTTGTCTCCTTATTTGAAATCCAACTAGATATTCGTGAAAAAACCACCTTCAACACCAACGCGTCCCTCCCATTACCTCCCTCTCGAAATCCAACACCCGACGCATCACCTCTACAACCCACAGTATTAGCAAATCCCCAAAATTTGGCCGCAATCTCCCAGCAAACAACGTGGAAAAGGATTAATCTTCACACAAAAAGACATAGAAACATACGAATCTCAAATGAAAAGCTTGTACGAATATACACGCAACTTACTTGCAATCCTTATGAAATTTTCATCAAAACAAATACCATTAATTGAGCCTGTCTCGTCCTCTAAAAAAAATAATACAAAAACCATAACTTCGCTTACACTTTCGAACAGGCGTTAATGTTGTAACAATTCCCGAAACTAAAAAATTAAAAGAATACTGATCTAATTTGTTTATTTTAATGAGATCCATTTTCAACCCATAAAAGATTGAAGGTTAAAAATTGCGCTAAAAAAAAAAAAAAAAAAAAAAAAAAACACTTATCACTGATCTAATAAAGGCAAACAAACGT